>JABAYD010037461.1:0-20288 GCA_014822095.1 Diplotaxis tenuifolia
AATAAATAGAGTTTAATTTGTATATTAACTTTTTTTTATAATCAATTCAATATATATATATATATAATATTAAAAAGTAAAAATAATTATAGAGTTTAAAAAACAACCCGTGCGTAGTCCGGGAAAGCCCTAGTACATGTTAATAGTCAAATAGAAGTAGGAGATTCATTCAATAAAGATTAAGGCTAATCTGTTTTTGGTTTAATTACAGGTAAAACCAATAAAACCAAACATTTGTTGACGATTATTCCTTTTTATAGGGAAAGAGACGTGGAAGGGTGAGTGAGTCTCTTTCTCTTCTCTTCTCTTCTCTGTAGTATATACCAAAGACGATACGTAAAAGAGATCCTCTTTTTCACTTAAAAAAAAAAAAAAAGAAAGTTAGAAAATGATTTAAGAAAGTTTGAAACAGCTTTAGGTCTTCTCTTCTTGGCTCTCTTATCTTAAAATCTTTCCCCTTTCTTCCTTTGCTCCCAAACGTTTCCAAAGTCTCAATCAAATCCTTTCTTTCTCGATTTTAATTCGCGTTCCTATTTTTTTTTTTCATATTCTTTCTCAATTTACCTCTCAAATCCATAAAAAGAACATAAAAAGAACACAAAAATTGTTGCTTTATTTGTTCGTCTTTTTTATAAAAAAAGTACATACATCATTTTCTTCTTATTTAGGGATTCAGCTTAATTTTTTGTTTTCAGTTTGATTGGTTGATTCATTGTTCTGGGTTTTGTAAATAATCATTTTTTTTTCTGGTTTGATTGTGTGTTGGTTGCTTGAAGCAAGTTAGGAGTTTGCGTGTATTTTGTTTCTATTTTAGATTCCCTTTTTCATTTTTTTTTTCTGATTTTCAGTAGATAACAAAGTTTCTGTTCAATTTGGGTAATTGGGGACTTATCAGCTCCCTCTTTCTCGGAGATTCCATCGCGTGAGATATATTTCCTCTGGCGTAGAAATAGAGAAAGAGAGAGCATTAACATTTGATTTGGAGAGGGTAAACACTAGTGTGTGATTAAGAGTTTGATCAAACATTATAATAATGACGACTTCTCAGAAGGCCACCACTTCCGACGGAGGAGTTGTGTCCCGATCAGCCAGGACCTCCTTCCGTGCTTTCTCTAACTGCATTCGTGTGCTTTCCTCTGGTGCCTCCACCGTTGCTCGCTCCGCTTCTTCCGCCGTTAACCGTGACACTGGATCTCCCAACGATCAGGTATAAAGTTGCTTCATTGAGGAACTAAATTGGTCCTAGTTAAGAGCTAGTTATAATTGGATAAGATTCTTGCCGGTTATAGGGGGAAAGTTAAGAACTTTGCTTATGTTTCTATTTAGGTGACAAGAAGCTCTTGTGGGGTTTTGCTTCATTTGGTTTAATGATAGACTTTAAAGATTGGACCTTTAGGTTGTGGAGTGCTTTGTTTTTCTAAAGTTGTTTTTGTTTTTTTTTACCATATTTAGAGTCAAGTGAGTTGGAGATGTCCTAAGAGCTTGTTATAATGTGTGAAGCTTCTTGTTCTTGGGGGAAAACTTGCTTATGTTTCTCTTTAGGTTTTTGGTTGATAGCTTTAAAAGATTGGACCTCTAGGTCGTGTTACTCTGGCCTTTTTTTTTTTAAAAAAAAAGTTGGATTGTTTTGATGCAAAAGGTACTGTGGGCGGGGTTCAATAAGCTAGAGAAAGAGGATGGATCTACTCGAAGATTTCTTCTACTTGCATTTCTCTCTGGTTTTCAAGTTTGGGATGTTGAAGATACAGACAGCGTCCATGTTATAGTCTCTGCTCATGATGGAAAAGCATCCTTTATGCAAATGCTACCTAACCCGGAGGACGTTGACGATATGTTTTCTGAGAGCCGTCCGCTTTTGGCTGTGTGCGGTGACTCTTCTTTGGAAGAGAATTCGAGTGGACAGAGCGTAACTGACAACCCTGGAAACGAAACCGTGGTGCCTACAAATGTACATTTCTACTCGTTAAAGTCTCAGTCTTATGTGCATACGTTGAAGTTTCGGTCTATCGTCTATACGGTTAGGTGCAGTTCTCGGATTGTTGCTGTGCTACGAGCAGCTCAGGTTCGAATTATATTTGTTTCCTTTGATTTGTCTCTTTTGAAACTAACAAGTGATATGTTTGACTTTCCAGATACATTGCTTTGATGCTAAAACGTTGGTAGAGGAATACAGTATTGTCACTAACTCCATCGCGCATGGCTCCTTGGGTGTTGGATATGGTCCTCTTGCTGTGGGTCCACGATGGATTGCTTATAGCGGAAGTCGTGTTGCTGACTCAACTTCCAATCCTTTCACTCCAGAACTGATCACACCGTCACCCAGTATTACACAAATTGCAATAGATTCGAGCAGGCAGATCGCTACTGAGATCTTGAAAGGCGTTGGAGTTACTAATGACAATGTGCCAGACGAGGAGGATAACATAGGAGTGGTATATACTCCAAATCTTTCTCAAGTCGTTGCTCTCAAGCTGACTTATCATTGATCTGTGCAGGTTATAATCAAAGATATCATAAGCAAAAGCGTCATTGCGCAGTTTAAGGCACACAAGAGTCCTATTTCAGCTTTGAGCTTTGATCCAAGTGGCATGCTTTTGGTTTCGACAACAGCCTCTTTTGTGCATATGTTCAGGCTTCAACGTGGTTTCACTAATGCGGTAAGCAGAGAGCCTCACTTATATTGAGAAAATCTGACGTCTTTGATTAACATGAAGGAGATGTTTTGTCAGGTGATACAAGACATCAGTTTCAGCAATGATAGCAGTTTGATAGCGATTAGCTCTTTGAGAGGCACAAGTCATATGTTTGAGATCAATCCTTATAAAGTGGGGAAAGCTCCGGTTCCTCTATCAGCGGTTAATAGGATAAGAAGCGGAAACATCAGCGGATGGATGGGAACAATGAGTGGTGCTGCAGCTGCAGCTGCTGGAATGGTTGGTGGCTCTCTAACTGGTGCAACCGCTTCAACTTTCTGTTACTGCGTTGAACAGAACAAGAACAACCGTTATGGTTCTGCTTCTTCTTCTGATCATAGCTCAAAGAGGAGTCTTCTGGTTTTTACTCCTTCTGGAAGTATGACACAGTATCCGGTTGGGGGTAATCATGAGGCTGTGCACAGGTTGGATTTTGAGTCTGGTTCAGAGATTGAACCAATAAGAAGGTGGTCCATGATACAAAACCAGTCTAGAAGAGAGATGCAAGATCAACACAGTGACATATATGGAGGTGGAACAGTTTCTGATTCTAAAAGTAAAGTGTTTCCTGAGATTGTTAGAAAGCAGAATTCTGAGGAATCTTGGAAAGTGAATAAGAAAGAGGATAAGCATCAGCAGTACATGTCTGAAGCAGAATTGCAAATGTATCAGCCTTCTCAGCTACCATTATGGGGAAGGCGACATGTAAAATTTCTTCATTAGTTTTGGAAACTCGTAATGTGCTGTGTGGATGTCTGTCTCTGATACTTTGTATTTGGCATAAAGCAGTTTAGGTTTCAAGAGTTGGTGTTGGATGTGGATGAAGAAGAGAGTAATGGTGGAGGAGGGGAGATGGAGATTGAAGGAATCAAGACTCGAACGATTGAAGCAAGAACAAGAGATTTGGTTCCAGCATGGGGTTATCTCCACTCTTCAAAATCACAACAAGTGATGAAAGAGTGAGTTTCAATAGTTTGGTTTTCTTTTCTGTTGGTCTTGTCACAGTTTCTTGACATTAATATTTTATGCCACAGATCAATTCCAAGGAACACTACACTTGGTGATCAAGTGGCCCCTCTAGAGGATCATGGAGCAGATTCAGAGCTCGGAGTCGTACATAGCAAAGAGGAGAGCTCGAGTTCTGAAGAAGATGACTCGATATCAGACGAAGAGACTCAAAGCAAGCCTGTAAATAATGACGAAGGTATTGAAGAGGAAAACCATACTGAAAATGAGGATGAAGAGGAGTTGCATTAGAAGGTGATGTTTTTGTTTTCTTTTCTCACCACAAACTCAGCTTCAAGTTCAACAACCGAATAACAAAAATAATAACTGGAAAATTGTATAGAAAAAGAAAATTGACATAACTCTTAGATGTAAATAGCAATATGTTTTTTTCTTTTGGTACAGAATTTTATTTGATTCATGAACTGTTTACATAATAATGAAAATTAAAATGATAATAATAAAATGTTTAAACGCAAAAAAAAATTATTATGCTGCACCTTTTATAACTATCAGCATCATCATTGCGTATTTAGGGCTAGGTTCAAAACCTTCAAGGCTCTCTCAATCTGTACATCCTCTTAATTATCTTAATTCATGAAGCCTTGGATTGAACTGTAGCTTATAGATGGTGAAAGTAGAAAACGGGATGCATAACTACTGCACCCTTTAGTTTTCAAAAAAAAAAAAACTGCTGCACCCCATGCAAACATGGCACTTTTTGATGTTTAGAATAGATATTTGTTGTTTGCTCAAAAAAAAAGAATAGATATTTGTTAGAAATTTCTGAGCAATTTCTAAGATTTTTTTTTTGGAAATTTCTAATGAATTTCGGAAGGATGAAAGTTTAGAACTCGTCGGAAATACCATAGGAATTTTTGACAAAACTTATTTTGTTAGAAATAATCGATTAAATGCTACGAAACTTTATGTTTGTATATAATTTCGAGAAACTATATATCCATTAAGTAGTTATTATAATTTTCGAAGAAAATCTTTGGGAATTCGCTGGTAATTCCTATAGAATATTAAGATATTTTAATTATATTTAACATTTTTACGAAATTCTGACGAATATAACCAATCCGTCGGATATCAGTCACAAATTTGTCGGAAACATCCGCAACTATCAAAAAATTGATTGAGTTCTGAGTAGATTTATTTATTCACAAAATTATAAACACATGTGGTGATTTTCTTATTGTTTATTTTTAATAAAATGGAGTTGTTTCATATTCATGTATTTCGGATTAAAATGCACCTTTTATCTCTGTGAATTTTTATAAATTAATAAAACAAAGTCGACGATATATTTTTAAAACGATTTCGCATTTAGGTTTGGGATTTATGTCTTCCTCAGATTTGTCGGGAATTACCAACGAATTCTCGAGAAATGTTAAACGATTTGGGGTTTAGGTTTGGGGTTAGATCTCCATCGAAAATTCTTCGGTAATTTCCAACGAATTTCCGATGAATTTTGGTTTCGAACATAAATAATCGAAATAAATGTTAAACTGAATATCTACAAAATCGTCATGACATATATTAACTTAAAAATATGGTATGGGTTAACAATAGGTCCGTTTTTAAAAGTTAAACATTCTCGACATTCTCGATATGAATGTATCGACAAATACATAACATTTCTCATGAACACTTATGTACTTAAGCAGACAATTTACGGTGAGTCATCTTATATTTCTCAATTTGTGTGTTTTTAGGTGTCTTCAAACATTTTGAAAATTAGAAAGTCTTAAAGTCATCAGTATATTATCAATTAATATCGTCGGTCTATTTTCTGATTAGCCATATATATGTTAGTTTGTATATGTGTTAGGTTGTTAGAAACTTAGAACTGTCAGATTTCAGGATTGGAATTTTTGAAATGATTTAGGCTGGCTGGTTTATGATTTTATATGTTTGAATTGTTACTTTTAGAATTTTACATGTTAGATTAGGATTTGAAAACTAGTTTTTTTTTTTTTTTTTTATGTTTTTGATGTTTTATTATTTCTTGTTGTTTAAAAAGTTTATGATTTTATAATACATTTTTAAGTTTTTATAAAGCATACATTTTATGTTTGTTGTATTTCTAAAACGTTTTAATGGTTTTTAGAATTTATAAAAACTTTTTTTTTCACTTTTTAAAACGTTTCAATTTATAAATGTTTATTTTTTTATTTCTAGATTTTTTTAAAAAAATATTTATATAATAAAACACACGTTTGGAAAATTTGTTTTTTATCCTATTAATATGTGTGGATTGCAGTTTTGAAGACCTGAAATGCCACAATCCTTGCTCAAATGACGAATGCTCAAATGATGAAAGCTCAAATGGCAGGAAATCAAGCTCAAGTGGCAGAAACTCAGAGGATGAACGAGAGAACATGATGGATAATATGATGCACTTGTTTCCCCATCAGTTTTAGTTTTTATATATCTAAAACATCTAATGTTGGTTTTATTTTATAAACGTTTATGTAATATTTCACATTTAAATATTTTTTTCCAAATTTAGATTTTTAAAATACATAAAGAGAAATTTAACAGGATAACTGTTTTAGTTTATTTTCACAAAAAAACTTTAAAGAAAAAAGTGATCAAAAAATATTTTATTGAATGGTAAATATATTCTTATACCTGTACAGTTAACTAATCCTATAATTTTTTGTTTAGAGTTAAGCGGTGATATTTTGGGGTGAAGTTTAAAATTTCCAAAAATAGAAAATAAATATTAAAAATAAATAGTTTCAAAAAGAAAATTTGAAAAAATATTTTTTTTTTGAATTTTTTTTTTGATTTTTTTAATAAAAAAGCTTGAATCTGAAAATATATAACTGTTAGTTTTTTAAATATTTATATATGTGTAAAAGAATGAGTAGAAGAGTCTTTAGCCTCTTTAATGAAACCTATTTTTGTTATTTTCCTCCTTGGAAACTATTTTATTGATAAAAATTTTAAATGTCTATTTGAAAGAATTGCCCATAAATAAATTAATTAATTTAAATGTTCTATTTAAATATTTTTTTGTTTTGCTTTTGTCATCAAGCTAAACAGACTCATAAACACTCTGTAAACCAAACCGATAGCTCAACATCCATATCGACGGCAAAAAATGACTGTATTCATGCGTTGCGTGTGCTATCCGTCATTGAATTCATCGTTCTTGGTATATGAATGATCTCGAAGTTGTGGAAACTCCCTTTCAGGAGCTTGATATCTTCAAATAACTTGTAAAATCTGGTTATTCCTCTGGTTCCAAAATCATTTTCACCAGTTGAGAACAATGTGTTGCAAATGTGATCCGAAACTAATGTAAATTCCTAATGCATTCCATTAAATAAGTGCTTCTTCCGAGTGAAAGAGTGAAATGCTAGCTCTGGTATTTTTTTTACTCGCATTAAACCATCAAAAATTTCTAAGGTGCTATACAAACCTTGTCCCTAGTATTTATCTTGATCTTTCCAAGATCTATACGTGAAACACCATCGACCCGGTATCGAGGGTAAGGTTGTAATCTTAACCCCCCTGATTTGAGTAGCCCTTTGTAGAATTGTACTTTGTGCCTCTACCGAGAGTAAAGATTATGTTTCTTCCTGTTGAAGAGTGTCTCTGAGATCCATGTCTATATTGCTAAAAATTGTATTATGCATAAGTGTTATGTATATCTGAAAGGGTAGAAATAAAAAAAATTAAAAATAAAAAAATTACAAATATTTCCGACGAACATTTCATTCGTCTGAATATTTTCTCCACTATACCAGTTTTGTCGGATGATACTGCCAACAAATTACTAGTGGTGTTTTCGAAAGGCGATTTTGTTTGCTATTTTGTGAGGAATGTATTTGTCGGAGTCAGTTGGAAATTCACCGGATACCTCGAGGTAATCCTAACGAATTAATTTTTCCCAACGAGATAGCACCCATAAATAGTTTTGATGGAAATCCTGGTGAATTATTGTCCGTAGTGAAAAAATTGAAAACGCAGAAACACGTTCAACACCAAATACGAATGAAAAAATTGATTCTTCCAAACAGTTGACTTTTATTAAAAAGTTCTTAAACAATCGTTACATACTTGTTCAATCATATTGACTCGATTTCACACCTACGAAACAACACTAACCAATTTATAATCTATTCAACCTTAGCCTTACAATCCAAAATCTCTCAAAACCTTAAGAAACTCACATACCTCTAAGAACGTGCAAAACCAATTCTCTAAGTTCGATACCTTTATTCTGTAAAGACAATCCACGTTTTCTCTTGATAACTCTAAATCTCTTGATTCATCATTATCTTAAAGTTTTTCAATCTTTATCTCTACGAAAACATAATTAATGAATCCAACCAATACGATGACGCCACGTCATCTCACGATATAACTTGCGCAACCGCCAATCTCCGTTGAACACATTTACCTGCAGACTTCTAGTCTTAACAATCTCCCTATTTTTCACTGAGTTTTACAAGTCAAGCTTACTAGCGAACAATCATTTTAAACCCCCCTTAAACAAGTATCATCAACTCAATCTCCCCATGATTGAGTGGCAAAACTCTTTAAAAAACTTCATTACATATAGTGCCTTTGTCACATCTCTTGGAACCTTCAACCTGCTCACGCCTTGCATAAGGCATTGCTTTCATTAACACTTCTAATTAGACCTTGAACAACTTCAGCATTAACCCATCTCATGTTGTCCTTCGTGTATCCTAATTTTTCTGAACATGTTACGTTGCACACAAGCTTTTCAGTAATGTTATTTTCCTTATGTTTAGAATATATTTGGCAATCCATACCTTACAGTAGCTTCTTGGTTCAACATAACATCTGTTTTCACTCCAAGCCTTCTTGATATTGTTGATTCGCTCATAGAAAAATTGATGAGTATGTCTAAGTCTCCCACAAGAATAACATCCATGGTTGGGATTACGTTCTCCAGCCTTCCTTGACGTAATCTTGCTTTCCAAAGCATAACATTATCTCTGTATGTGTCCATGTTTCCCACAGAAGTAGCAACCTAGTTTGACCTTCTTATTTTTCTGTTCAACAAATAATTTCAGGCTTGAACAAGTTTGATGCGATCTAGCCTCAGTTTGTTTAATATCAGGAACTGACTCAGAATGAACGAAGTTAAAGAGACCTGTTTGATTTGAGACATTGCTTGTAGAGCTTAACACATGATTCTCCTTGTATCCAAAACCTAAATTCTGTTTTGCAGGTTGCCCCATGGCAAATAGAGTATCCAAATCCTTTGTTCCTTTGCTTAATATCTTGATCTTCTTGTGATTTTCATTCAAATTATGCTCAAGACTTCTACTTTTCTCTTTTTCTTTTGACAAAAGATCTGATAGTCGACTTACCTTTGATTCCAGCTCAGTTGTATTTTCATGTTTTGCTTCACTCTTCTTATGCAACTCGTTATCCTTCCCTGAACACGTTGAGGACTCTAGCATCAATGTCGTTGGATTTTCTATCTCTTTGCTTAACTCAACCCAACTTTCATACAGCTTACAGTATTCAGCCTTCACATCTATCTCTCCATCAATGTCTGAATCAATATCCAGCTCAAGTTCTTCATCACTTTCTTTGCCAACAAGAGCTACAAGATTAAGTTTTCCATCACTTCTCTTCTGAAGATATGAACGTTCAACTTCAGGTTGTCCGTTGGACACATAATGGCAGTGATAGTCACATATTTGATTACTTTTACTATTACACCACTCATGTGACATCGAGTTTTTTCTCTGACTTTTCTCAGATTGCTTCAAAGCCTCCTTAATGTTTTGTGTCAGTAATTCAACACACTCATCCATTTTTTTTTATTTAGACTTTCATGAAGAACCTGAAATCTACCAATTTCCTTCTCAGCATCAAAAGATATTTATATTCCTACCTTAGGTTGACATGTAGTTGCTTTCCATCTCTTTAGCTTTAAGAATCCCAACGAACTGTGATTATTTCATCTCATTTGTATTTATCCCGATCTTGAACAATGTCTTATAGGATGCATACTTCTCTGGAAGACACCTTATCAGCTTTTTGACCAGCTTTTTATCCTTAAATTACTTACCAATGACATTATCTTCATTTTAATATAACTCAATTTTGAGCTAAAACTCGTGATGGATTCTTCTTCAGCCATTCTCAAGTTCTCGAACTGAGATGCCAACTAGTCTAGTTTCGCTCTTTTAACAGTGGACATCCCCTCATAATATTCCATAAGGGTGTCCCACGCATCCATGGCTGAACATCATCTTTGGACGAGTTTGAACTGATCAGAACTGATAGTATTAGGTGCCTGATAGTGCCTTTGTGTTGAGTCTTGATGCAGTCTTTTCTACCTTTGTCCACTTATTTTTGGGTTTAGTTTGCTGTTTCCATGTTTGTCGCAGGACCTTAACCTGTTATAGATATCTAGATCTAGCTAGGTGACCCACTCTGATACCAAATGAAACATCTGAGAACACAAAAACACGTTCAACACCAAATACGAATGAATAAGTTGATTTTTCCAAACATTTGAATTTTATTAGAAATTCCTTAAACAATCATTACAGACTTGTTTAATCATATTGGCTAGATTTCACATCCGTGAAACAACAGTGACCAATTTCTAATCTATCGTGCCTTAGTCTTACAATCCAAAAATCTCTTAAAACCCTAACAAGACTCACAGACTTCTAAGAACGTTCAAAACCAACTCTCCAAGTTCGATCCCTTTATTCTCTAGAGCCAATCCACGTTTTACTCTTCATAACTCTAAATCTATTGATTCATGATTATTGTAAATATTTTTCAATCTTTATCTCTACGAAAACATAATCAACGACTCCAACCAATACGATGACGCCACATCATCTAACCTTAACACGTAGGTAATGCTTTGTTTTATTGTAATTCTATATATTTATGAATGAAGTAAAACATTTAGAGGATTCCCCAATTTGATTTGTTAAAGAAAAAAATAGTAACAAAAATTTAGTTTGCTTAACATATAAGAAGACACTTGGAAAGAGTGATCCAGAAGGAGAATACCCTAGAATGGAGAGAGATAGCGATGCTCTTGACTAGGGGTGGGCACAAATCGATATCAGGGGTTATAAAGGTATTTGTGATTTTCTTCGTAAGTTATGGATATCTAATTTTGATATTTGTTTTGCTTCGAAAAAATATGGATATCCAGAAAAGCGGATATCCGGAAAGTAAATAGATATTTGCGGATATTTGCAAATACTTACGGATACCTCATCCGTTTTGATTAATACATATAATCTTAAAAAAATGATACAAAGTAAATAGAAATAGAGGGTTTGATTAGTAGCTTCACCTTTGTCTTAGAGTCAGTATGTTAACGGTTTGATACGGCCTTCCTGAAATTTCTTGTGCAGTTCTTCAGATCTCTCCACTTGAAAGGTCCCAACCCATTTTTTCATACCATCAGTACGAGTCTGAACCGACTTCCTCGATCAGATTTGGGTCACTTCCAAACTTTTCTTTACTTAGAATTATTTCAGTGTTTTTAGTTCATTTTCAGAAAAGTCAACATGCATAATACGATTTGAATAGATAAAACAAATGTTCTAGTAAACAAGTGAATTTGCTAATAAGCTATTACAAGTTTATATCATTCTATATCTACCCAAATCCCCATCCTTCCTGCCTTAGTCCCGCGATCATGCTATGTCTTTAACCTTCCTTGTCTGATCCTGATCTGCATCCAAAAACAAGGAGTCATAAGCAAACAGTATGCTTAGTGATCTATATGTTACCCGGTCAACAAGTTTGCAAAAAATCAGAAATAAATTTAGAAGATGCAGATGTTTTGGAAAAGATAATTACCAAATGCTTTCATACAAAGTTTTTAGTAAAACATTGGTTTTTAATATATCATTAAATTTAAACAATTTTTAATAATATAAAATTTATGTTTATATAATGAAATAAATTTATATTTATATTTTTAAATTAAATTTATAATTAATATTTACTTGTAAGCACAAACGCCGTGAGATTTCAGCCCTTTCCTCAGTGACGAGACCACATGAACTTATTTACTCTATGTGTATTTAATATATAGTTTGAAATTATTTGACTTTTAATGAATTTTTGATGATTTTGAGATGAAGTTAAAAATTTTATATCATTTTTATTAAAATATTTTAGAAGTCCAGAAAAACATGAAATTTAAATTTTATTTTTAATTTAATTAAGAATTCAACCAAAAGACTTTAAAATTACTAAAACCTATTCCAATTTACAAATTAAAATATTTTTAATAATAGTTAGTTTCTGAGTACTTTAAAAATGATAAGTTTGATAGAAAGTGATTAAAGAAAAATTTTAAGTTTGCATTTAAATAACCTTAAATTTATCATTTTAATACAAATCATCTCAAACGTTTAATTAAATACAACTTCCTGTTTTTTTGGGTGGATTTATGAGACATTCTGGGGCACTTCAATTTTCTAGCCACCATTTTAGTCTCCATTGTAAGTTGTAATAAACAAATGAATAATAAATTCTGGGGTTTTTCGTATATTTTATAGCTTTTGAGTTAATTATTACTAGAATTTTGATCTGTGCATCCGAATGAGTGTTTTTTTATAGAACAGACATATGAAATTATTTACAACACAAGAAAGTAATAGTTGCACATAAATGCGTTCGTATGAGTGTTTGTTTTTTATTTATAGTATATAACATTTATGATAGATTAACAGTTTTTAATTGTATGTAGTCTGTTGGTTGCTCATACAGTGGTTATATATTAAACTATGTTAAATAATATGTTATGTAACATATTTATCCTTTAGTATATAAAATTTATGATAGATTAACCGTTTTTAATTTTATGCGTTTTAATAAAATATTTATACTTTTTATTTTGTATGTGAAATAAAATAATAATATACAATTATATATAAAATTTAAAATTTTAATGTCAAATTTAAATAAATCTATGTAATTTTATCATAGAGCTTGGTTAGAAAATAATTCAGTTAGAGAATAATAGTAAATCTGGTTAGAGAATAGTCTAACACTATAAATGATTTGTAGTTAATTAATTAAGCAGTATTAATTTAGTACCAGACTTTGTAATTTTTAGGATGATAAAACTATTTCAGTTTTTATAGACTAGATATCTGATCAGTTTGATATAGTGCCACAAACTAATATGTTGTTGGAGTTTAGACTTTATGTTTTATATAGTATGCTTTCAAATTTTGAAAAATATATGTTTATGTTTAAGAATTTATAATGAAAATTTTAAATTTAAGATTAAGTTTGTCTTTGAAGTTTAAAATTTACGGTTCATGGTTTGGAGTTTGTAGTATAGGTTTTTGAGTTAGGGTTTAATATTTGAGGTTAATATTAAAGTTTGAAAATTTATATTTATAAAAATATATGTTTACAGTTTTTAAATATATTTGTTTAGTGGGTTGGATTTTATTTGAAGTCTAGAGTGTGAATAGCTTTTTTTTTTTGTTTGGATAGATGCAGTTTGTGTTCTTTAAATAGATACAAAATGTATTTTATACCTCACCAGCCAAGCCAAAACAATAATAACTATGGATTCTAATTTTTTTTTAAATATAACTATGTGTTTTGCCCACATATGCAGACATAAATTTTTAGGAATAATTATTAATTTTATGTCTTATTAATACAAATATTAGTATAATAAATTATTATTTATATTTTAACAAAAACTTCAAATCAAACATCAAAATATTTTTAAATAATAATTTTTTCATCAAAATATATATTTTAATTATTGTGATAAACTTTTGAAACCACTCACATAATAGAAATATTTTAGAAAATATCTTTATACAAATATTTTCAATGATTAATATTGAATTGTAAATATTTTAGAAAATATCTTATAACAAAATATCTAAAAATATCTTATTCTTTCAAAAAGAATTTGTTATTATTTTGAACTTTTTCATATAAATATTTAATTAATTAGCTACTATAACATATATTTTAATATTATTAATATTTTTTTTTGATTATATAATTAAAAATATCTAAAATCATGGAGACTATGACAAACAATACAATTCAATCATATTTGTTCTATTATATTTTTTATAATAGAAAATATTATTTTTAGATAACCAAAAAATTATCTTTTTTTAAAGAATATGTTTTTATTTTGATAAATTTACCGTATTAAGTTTTAATCAATTAGCTAATAACATATATAATCTAATACTATGATTATAATATTTTAACAATTATATAATAAACAAAAAATACCTAAAATTATAGAAAAATGACGGCTAAGCTAACCAAGTATAGATAGATTTTCTTTTTTGGACAATTAAGTATAGATATATTAGTTATGGTTTTTTTTTGTGGATAATTGAATCGTAGCTATGCACAATTTTTCTTGTAGTGATTGGCCATGACATTTTAGGTCGTTACATTCGTTTTCTTGGAATTCCTGTAAATTTACTCGTAAGTCAAAAACTCTCGCGTCGTAGAAGCGTTCTAAAATGTAAAGTCAGATTCAAAAGTCCACGAGTTAAACAAAAAAAAAACAAAACTTGTAGCCTTTCTCTAACTTTTTTTTTGTAACTGGCTTTTCTCTAACTTTCTCTACTATTTTTATGGATTAGCAAACAGTGACTTAGAAAAAAACCAATAACTGAGTAGTTATAATTTTATGTAACGCGTATCAAGAGTGAAAGAATGAAATGTATTGAATGAGTTCATCAAAGTGTTACAATCAGTTTGGTCTATATATACTACACCAGTTTAAGCAAAAGGAAACTAAACCGAAATCATAAACATTAAACCGGTGGTATATCTAATACACCCCCCTCAAGCCTATGAGATGGAATTAGCTTGTGGAATGAATATGCTTGAAGTTGACATGCGTGATAGAATCGACCGGATGAAACCTTTCTTCACCTGATCACGCACCGTGTGACAATCGATCTCCACGTGCTTTGTACGCTCGTGGAACACATGATTAGTAGCAATGTACATCGCTGATTTTTTTGTCGCAGAAAAGCTTAGCCGTCTTGGTAACAGAGACATGAAGACATGTAAGCATCGTTTGCAACCACAACAATTCACATGTAGCGTGAGCCATACTCCTATACTCTGCTTCAGTATTGCTCCAGCTCACCACATCATGTTTCTTAGTCTTCCAGATGATCAATGAATCTCCAAGGTAAACACAATATCCAGTGATAGACCTTCTACTATCAGGACAAGTTGCCCAATCTGAATCAGCGAAGGCATTAAGGAAGGTTCTGAGTGAGATGAATAGAACAGACCTTGACAAGGATTGTTCTTGATGTATTTGAGAATGCGATAAGCAGCTTGCAGATCAACATCACTCGGAGCTTGCATGAATTGATTGAGGCAGCGAACAGCAAAGGTGATATCAGGTCTGGTGATGGTGAGATACAAAAGAAGTCCTGTCAGTGCTCGATAAGGAGTGGGATCATCAAGCTTCGTTCCTGAATCCTTGCCCAGTTTCACCACTGGATCCATAGGAACATACTTGGTTTACAAGCAAGTAAGCTTGCATCAGATAAAAGATTCAAAGCATACTTGCATTGACATAGAGAGATCCCATTTTGTGTACGAGCAACCTCAAGACACAAGAATAAACGTCATGGACCAAGGTTCTTGATCTTGAAATTTTGATGTAGAATGGTCTTAAGATCACGAACAACAACCGAGTCATTGCTTGCTATCATAATATCGTCAACGTAAATGAGAATAGCAGTCAATGAAGCACCATTACGTTTGACATAAAGTGTGTGATCTGTAGGAGATTGAACAAACCCAGCAGACACAAGAACATCAGTGAGACAGTGATACCACTGTCGAGAGGCTTGCTTCAGGCCATATATTGATTTATGGAGCTTGCAGACTGGATGTGGAGGAAGAACACCCGAGGTGGGAGTATAAACCTGAGGTAGACTCATGTAGATCTCCTCGTCAAGATCACTATGGAGAAAGACGTTAGAAACATCCATTTGAGTGAGTTCCCAATCATGTATAGCTGCAAGACCAAGAAGTAATTTGACAGAAGCCATTTTAGCAACATGGAAAAATGTATCAGTAAAGTCTACTCCTTCATGTTGTGTAAATCCTTTAGCAACCAGTCGAGATTTTCTCCTTTCAACCGTGCCATCAACATTATATTTGGTTGTGAAAACACATTTACATCCTACAACATTTTTCCCTAGGGTAAGAGAGACCACATTCCAAGTTCTATTGTCCTCCATAGCCTGGAGCTCATTATTCGTTGCTTTACGAAACTCAGGTGATAACACGGCTTGGTCAAAAGAGGTGGGTTCAGGGTCCATGGAATAAGAAAGAAGATAATTTTGAAACAAAGGTTTAAGGTTGGAAAGGGTATCAATAGAAGAAAGAGGATATAAGGTGGAAGTATCAGGAAAAGAAGAAGTGGTAGTATGAACAAAAGAGAAATGGTAATCAGAGAGATAACCTGGAGTACAAGCTTGTCGTTGTGGTCTAGCTCAAAGAAGTCGACTCTGTCCTGTTTCCAATGGAAAGTCTCTCGAGGAATGGGAGGAGGTTGATTCAATGCAGATGATGTAGTAGGATGCATATGAATCAAAGAATCTAAACTAGCAGGTGTGGACATTGGTAAAATGGTTTTAGAAAACAAATCAGGAGATGATGATGTTGTAGAAATGTGTTTAAAAGGAAAACTCTGCTCTTTGAAAACCACATTACGAGAGACTGAGACAACATTTGAATCTAAATGCAAAACTTTGTAACCTTTATAACTAGGGGAATAATCCAAGAAGACACATTCCTCAGCCCTAGGAGAAAATTTTTTTCTATCCTTAGTTAAAGTAGACACATAGCAAAGGCAACCAAATGTTTTCAAAAACGAGTAATCGGGAATTTTCTTTGCAAGAGTTTCATAAGGAGATTTGTTTTTTAACAACAAAGAAGGTGTGCGATTAATAAGGAAAACAGCAGTAGAAATGCAATTAGGCCAGTAAACAAGTGGTATATTTGATTGAAATAGAAGTGCCCTAGCCACATTCAAAATATGCTGATGTTTGCGTTCAACTACATAGTTTTGTTGTGGGGTATATGCACAAGAAAACTGATGTATCATACCTAACTTTGTGCCAAGATCAGTAAATGCAAGTTTAGGAGCATTATCAGTTGTACTTGACTTGATCTTTGAATGATATTGTGTCTCAACATGCTTTATAATGAAGGAAAAGCTGAGGAAACATAACTTTTATTACGTACGAAGTAAATCCAGGTTACACGAGTACATTCATCTACAAGTGTAAGAAAATAGCGATAGCCTTCTATAGATTCTACTGAGAATGGACCCCATACATCCATATGAACTAAGTCAAAACCCGAAGATGAAAGATGATTATGTGATACAAATGGCAATCCCTTTTGTTTAGCTAATGGACAAACATGACATCTATCTATCTCAGAACAAGAAGACTTCGCAAGCGTTTTAATACCCAGTATATATTGTGACTTGGCAATAGATGGATGACCAAGGCGTTGATGCCAAAGCTGTCCATCATTCACCAAGGATCCACAGAAAGCTAGAGATGATTCAGTGATGTTCTTATCAAGTATGTATAAGTTGTTGAAAACACTTCCTCTACTAATCCTCAATCTGAGTAGATTCCTGAATTAAGCAATGAGTCAAGTAAAAATGAGCAGAGCAGTTGTTATCTTTAAGCAAGCAATTAGCACTCAAGATATTAAACTTGAAGGTAGGAACATAGAGCACATTATGCAAGACAATAGATGGAGAAATGATAAATGCTTCCTATATGACTAATGTTCTCTTTATGACCATTCAGTAGAGAGATTGTTACACCAGCAACTGAATGAAGTTGACTAAACCGTGCTAGATCAGAACAAACATGCGTCGTTGCTTCGCTATCAATGATCCAAGAACCAATGGGTAAAGAGTTATACAAAGTGGAAAGAGATTGATGATTATAGGTAAAAATTTGGTTTTCAAATTGAAGGTTAGTAGAAATGGAAAGGATGATACCAGCGGAGGATTGAGCAGCCATGTGACCATGTTCTGTTATCGTAGAATGCGTCATCTGAGCCACAGGCTCTGGAGGTCGAACTTGTCCTTGGAATTGTTGCAGAATGTATTGAACTTGATCAGTGCTCAGTTGGTTCAGATCAAAGTGAGGAGTGGTAGATGAAGAAGGTGGATAAGCAGGAGATGCACTCGTTACATTAGCCACATCATTACTCTTTGGATACTGATAAGGAGATTGTTGTGACGGACAGGAAAACCACTCTGATTCTGTCCACGTGGAAAGAAACCAGTCTGACCACTCTGAGGATTCTGACCTTGAGATTGTCCTTTAACCGGCTTTCCATGATAGCGATGACCTGGAGGATATCGATGAATCTTGAAGCATTTCTGGACAATGTGACCGAGTTGACCACAATAGGTACATAAAGGACGCTGCTTGGGATGATAACCATGTTGATGTTGAGCCGCATACACTGGATTATCAAGAGACTCATCAGGTTTCTCAGAAGCAGAAGTCTGAAAGACCACATTATCATTCTTCGTTGGAGGTTTGATTGCCTTCTGTCTCTCATCTTGAGTGATCATATTAAACACATCCTCTATAAAAGGTAGTGGCTTAATCATCAGTATATGTCTCCTAATTGATTCATATGCCTCATTAAGACCCATGAGAAACTTTGTGACCCGACTACGGTCTTGAAGACTCTCCCACTTCAAAGCATCATTACACTCACACTTCCCACATGTACAAACCGGTAAGTCAACAAAGTTCTTATGTTCCTCCCACAATGTTACTAGCTCGGTGATATCCATTGAACCTTGTTGATACTACCTAATTTGCTTAATCTAATAGACACGAGGAGCATCATTTTGTTTGAATCTAGCTAATAGATTCTTCGAGATTGATTCCGCATTAGACATATACAACAAACTCTAAGCTATTTTATTAGAAATTGAGTTCATGATCCAAGTAGCTACCATATCATTACAGCTAGACCAAGATCCAGCATTACGATCACCATCAGGATGTTTAGGGATAGTACCGTCTATGAAGCCAAGTTTGTTGCGAACGTTTAATGCCATACAAACAGAATGACGCCAAGAATGGAACTCCGCACCAGAGGATAATCGATCGGTGACAAGAACAAGACCAGCGTAATCAGAGTTGTGAGAAAGTAGGGATTCTCGTAACGGTCCATAGATTGAATCAGATTCTCTTCATTAGCCATGATTGAAGTAGCGGAAACGATGGATCAAGATCGGGATTGATGAATCGAGACGTATGCCGGCGAAATAGAACGAAATCGGAGCTCAATGAAGTAGAATTGCAGTCAAGATACGAGAAATCACTGAAGCGAATTTGAGAAGAAGGACAATGATGAGATTGATGAAGAGAGGGATCGATCGTAGTTCTAGGAAGCTCAACGCCATGAATCAAGAGCTCGTTGAACTTGAATTGAGAAATGCCACGAGGAAGAAGAGGATCCTACGTCGGCTCTGATACCATATCAAGAGTGAAATAATGAATTGTATTGAATGAGTTCACCAAAGTTGTTACAATCAGTTTAGTATATATATTACATCGGTTTAAGCAAAAAGAAACTAACCGAGATCATAAACATTAAACCGGTGGTATATTTAGTAACTCGTAAATCTTAACGAAACTTTGTATGAATGTACAGTACTAGTTTATTGCAAATATCAACTTTATTGTACATTTGTTTATTTAAAATTACACTTTGTGTGTATTCTTAAGAAAGATACAATGATGTATAGAATATTCCAAACTTGACAAAAATATATATTTTCAGACATCTGATTTGTGTAAATAGGATCGGTCCTGAAATTGCGGGGGTCTAAGGCGAGTTTTTAACGATTTTAACTAAAGAAAAATTTTCAACGAATTTGAAGACTTAAAAAAATTTTTTTAGGGGACGTATGTATATGTATTTTTTTCAAAAAATTTGGAGATCCAAGGCGAATGTTTCATTTGGCTTGGCCCAGGACCGGCTATGTGTGTAAGCTCTTCCGTGTGTAATGGAAATCCAAGGAAAATATCAGATGATCGTAGCTTGATTAACTGTCATCTTGTTGATGCAATTAGTTTTCAATTTTTTTTCCAGAGAAAATATTAATCGACAGGCCTATAAGCTAGTGCCTCCGTCATATTTAACCAATAGCGCTGATCTTTTCTTCTAGACCAAATAAGAGAAGAAATTGTTTACATAATCATGAGACTTTCAAGTTCATTGTACTTAGACCAAATAAGAGAAGAAATTGATTACTCGATCATGAAACTGTAAAGTTATATAGGTCTATCCTCTCTATCTGATTACTGATAAATATCGAAAACATTGACAAAGAATACTTATCTATTCTTCAACAACAACAAAAGTAGTTACATAGTTCATATAAACTAAATTAGGTCTTGCGTATATACGAGTTTTATAATCTAGGAGTCTATTTTATAACCCATACAAAAAAAAAAAAAAAAAACAAAAAGTGGAAAACATCAGAGCACACACATGAAAGTAAATAAAATA
>JABAYD010037464.1:0-10556 GCA_014822095.1 Diplotaxis tenuifolia
TAAATTGACGGTGGTGGATTTCGGTTCCCACAATAAATACTTAGGTTAGAACTCGTCAGGGGTAATCTTGTAAATTGGTGAAGTTGTGGTCTTCAGGCTGGCTGGGTCACGTATTGGCCTTTCGTGCTTCGGTATTGATTGATATCACTGAGTGTTAATCGATAGATTATAATCACTCCGTGTCGACCTCATCTGTGGGTCGGTATCCAACTCGCATGATATCTTCTAATTCTCCTCAAAATGCTACAAATACATCACTTTCTTCTAAATTACTTCTGAACCTATAAATATGCTTTTAGATATTTAAAAACTTTTATCATGGCTAAAAGTGGGTCAAATCCATGGTATATCATTACTATGAAAAGACGGAACACAGCATCAATCGACATCAAAACTGTAGAAACGATCGATAACAGCTCTGCACTGAGGCACCGTACAGCTTACTTACGCGTTGAAGAAGCATACTCAGATGAACATGAGCACTGCTATTTTACTGCAGAAGAAGCTGATTACTTCAAACATATGGAAGCCCTATGGTAAGAACCATACGAAAGCCCTATTGTAAAAACCATCAATCGATGGGATCTCTAAACCATCAATCGACACCAAGCAGAAAAAAACGCCCAAACCAGTTACAACAGCATTACCAAGAGATGTCTTCGGAAGATTACTGCAAGAGGCTTGATGTTGTCTACTATCCCATACATAGGAGCAGCACCCACTTGACCACACATATGGAGGAGATGAGGCAAGAGCTAGACACCGTCAAGAAGGAAGGTGTGATTGAAGTAGAGACACTCGCATAGATCGACATCCGTACTCGACCATCGATCGAAGCTGAGCACGACAAAACAAACTTTGTTTCTGAGAAGTTTAGACAAGATAAGCTTGACAACTTTGAATGGGCCAGTATGACCAGAGAAAACAGACTTCGTTTCTAAGGTTTGAGAACAATACCTAACCGAACCAGTTTAACCCTAACCAAGTCAATGAAGTTCTTGCCTTAGTTGATAGTGTCTGGTAATAAGAATATCAACCAATAACCTTAAAGTTCATTATAGCGACACAAAATAAAGAAAGAATAAATATTTTATACATATATAGTAGAAACTGTATAAATTAATATTTCAAAAATGAATATATACAATAAATTAATTAACTTACTGGTCTAGAATTAGATATGTAAAATATAAGATAACTCGATAAAATATATTTTAACTAAAATTAATGAATTTTATGATCTAACTAAAAACCAATAACGACTATATATACAAAAATTATATAAAAATAAATAAACTGGAGTCTCCACGCTACGCGCAAATTGTTATTTTTAATTTGTTATGCTTGATAGTTTAGTATATGAATCGAGCGTATGGTGTTTAAATTAGTGATTCCCAAGCACTTCTGATGTTGATGGTGATTTGTAAGTGTTGCTAGTTGATACTAAACATAAAAAAAAAAAATCAGAATTGCGAGATCATATATTTATATAAATATAGCCATCAAAATTTAAAGTTTCATAATGTTTTGTAGTTTTTCAGAATGTTTTGTAATTTAAAAATTATATGTGTGTTATTGGTATAGTAAAAATGAAGAGAAATAAGCAACTATATTAAAATTTTGTTATAATTAGACAACTTAATAATTTCTAAAATGAATTTTAAAATACATAGATAAAATTGTTTCATAATAATTATGGACCTTAATAATATTTTGGTTAAAAGTAAACGTTTAAGGAACATATTAACAAGAGCCATTTGGTTTCTGTGGTAGGGATACATATATAACTCGATTACATGATAGAAAGAAAAAAGAAAAATGAGGTGTGAATCTGACATAAAGTTTTCAGTTTTTAGTCACAGAACTTGAAATTTGAAAATTTAATTTAAAAAATGATGAAATCCAACCAATGATTAATACATAGTCAAAAAATTGTCAGAAAAATAAAAACTAACAAGACATAACAAATATAATAACAAAATTATTGAAATAAATAAAATAATATTTAATAAGAACAACAAACATAATAATTCATTTACGATATTTTCTTTTACGTTGTATAAAACCAAGTTGAAAGAAAAAAAAAGAGAGTATCTCAGAGATTTTTCCTCTTTTTCAGGTATAAACTCAAGTTAAAAATTGTAACAAAAAAAATATTCAAATAAAAAATAAAGAACTTATAATTAATTAAAACTAACATTAAAATAGAGTTTGGAAAGTAATAAACTAATAATTTTGCATGAATATCCAGACAACTAACAAACTATAAAACATGGTAAAATTGCAAATCGAAGCTACTGTATTCAATCAAATAGCTAGAATGCACCCAGTTTTATTATTCAAAGAATAAAGAGATACGATGTCAAAAAAAAGAGACACAATGTACATGAAAAAACACATACAATGTTCACATCTTTAAAAGCAAACACATCATAAATCAGATGAAAAAATACACAACAAGATAACACAAATGAAAATATTTAAATATAATATACATTACTCATGTTTCAACTTCCGTGTTGAAGAAATTGGTCAATCACATAAGATAATGGGGTTGTATATTTTTGAATCAAATAATGAAACATATAAAAACATTTTTTTGATAGAACATTTTATACGAACCACATTAATATAAAAACAATTGTTAAGCTGTAAAAAAAAATCGAATATTAAAAAGTATAATTCGGAAAATTAACTACCTAAGTTGACTACCACTTTTCAAAAATACGCTCAACTAAAAATATCATAACATTAGGGTTTAATGTTTAGTGATTATTTTTAGAGTTTAGTATTTAGGGGGTGGGTTGGATTTAAAAACTTTAATAATTTTTTACTGAATTATTCTTAAAATCTATAAATGATTTAAGAGACTTAATTTATAAATTAAATAGTTATACTTAGAGGGTAAATTTGAATTTTGGTTCGAAACTTGTGCTAAACTTGAAATTCTCCAATGAACTTGCAGCCAAAATATAGTTACTTTTATTCCTAAAAATTAAATTAATTAGAAACTGTGAATGGTTTTTTTTTTGAATTTGAGATATTTCATAAATTTTTTTTGAAAATTAATAATATCGTTTTAAATAATATTTTTAATTATTAAAGTGAACCCAACTTTAAAATTAGTGTATTAAAAAGAATAAAATAGTTAGTTGTGACATATTAAATTAAGTAGCAAAAATGTTCGGATTAAAACTTTTAACAAATTTTAGTTGAAATATTTTTAATCTTTCCTATACAAAACAACATTTTCTATATTTCTAATTTATTCTATTTTAAAATATGGTTGATAAAAACACGAAAGAAAAGGTTTAACATAAAATCCTTAATTAGTAGGGAGAATGGGTGTAATATACCCGATAGTGGCCCAAATTGGTAAGATAACTCTAAAACTCGAAACCCACCGAAACAATGCCATTTTGGGCTTGGGATGACGAAAATGACCCTGTCTAACTTCACGCAAAATCCCCGCTAGGTTTTCTTTATTATGTAAAGTCGAAGAGAAAGGGGGATTTGGTGGAGGCGTGTTCTGCAATGCGTGCCTGACACCAAAGAGGCGCTGTAAAGGATGATCCGCTGGGTACAGAAGGAGACATGCCTTGATTGTATGGAAATTGCTTCGGTAAGTGAACCTATGCTTGCGTATTGAGTGTTGGGAATGGTATTAGGGTTCATAGTTTCAAATATAAATAGTTAGCAGAGGATGGGATAATTAAGAAAAGAGATTAAGGGAAAACAAAAACTGTGACTGAGAGTTAGGAGTTTAGCAACTCATTTGACAGAGTTCGTTCTCACTTTTAGTAAAAGTAATCGATTTTGGGATTAATTTAAAATCCAAGAAAAAACTTGCTTCGATTATATGTTATATACATATATAGAGTTGTATATAGTTTGAGATGTTAATTATTTTAGGTAGATGGTAAAGGTTTTGTTATCTGATATGTTGAAATGATGATTGTTTCAAGAAAAGGTTACGAGCTTGTTTAGGTTCAAGCAATGGGGAATCTGGTGAGGCTTGTTGTTGGTGAGTGGCAGAGACTCGGCAAAGTGAAATACAATGTGGTGTTGAAGGAAAATGAGACTTATGAGGAGTTGGTGGAGATCGTATGGAGTAAATATCGGTTGCTCCCTCCCGAACCTGTGCCTCTGATCTACGACTTCCCAGACTGGACTAAAATTCCTGGAGAGTACTTGATACACAGAAATTGTATTTTTTTATACTGCAAGCTAACATTGCAGATGTAGTACTTATGATTCAATTACAGAGGACCAGATTACACTTTCTTTTTATAGGATCAAATTCAAGCTAAAACGATTGACTGATAAATAATGAGAAAACTTAAATGACAAGTAACAAGGAGGTTTTTAATTCAAGTTACGAGGATGCCAACCTAGGGTGTTTCTTCGGGTGTTAATCATACTGAACCAAACAAATTTTTGAGCTCTTTAAGTGCAGCCTAAAACTTAGATTTCTTAACTAGAACACCTTGCTCTCGCAGGTGTGCTTCTTTCACGGAGCGACCTTGATACATGTGCTCTCGCGTGGATTAAAGCTCGACAACAAACACTAAACTCAGACCTAATATGCTCACATCACACCCTGATATCAACTTTCGCTGATCAGGGATGTGATGCTTGCTCGCAACAGATCTAGCAACATAATTCACGGTTAATGATAAAAGATTAAAATTGGGACCAAATACTAAGTGATCAGATCAGTCTCAGCAGTAAGAGAAGTTGCGAACAAAGGCGATAATGAAGCTTATCTATGTTCAGTTCAATGGATTAACACCCTAGAACCCTAGGTTAACAAATCGACCACTCAATCATAACACAAGAGAACAAACAAGTCATGACTGAATAATGCATAGATTAAATCAAACTATAAAGAGGGTTCAAGGAATTCTTCTCTAAAAACGAGAAAGAAGTCATCACCCATACAAAATAGCTAGAACAAATCTTCAACAAAAACTCTCAACAAATTTTCTTGTGAAAAACCTAGTGTATGTGTGTATCTAGAAGAGTAAAAGTGGCTAGGGTTTTATCAAAAGAACAGCGCCTGCTAGGGTCGAGAGAGATGATGCGTTTTAGAGTCTTTCCAAAAATATATCAGAAATTTCATTAAAGAACTGGAGCAAGCCAGTGTTGCCCTGTGTGGGTGCTCTGTGACAGAAAACTCTCCTTTTGCATTCTTCATTCATATGTCACCTCTACTGCAATCCAGCTCGTTCTCCACCTGAAATGACTCAAACACATACATACTAGGACACACTAAGAGAACTCCAGGAAAGAACAAAGATGATATCAAAAGCATGTAAGTATGGTGTCAAAAACACAACATATCAATTCCCCCAGACTTAGATCCTTTTTTTGTCCTCAAACAATGTCAAGTTTCCGGATCAGTGGGAAGGTTTTAAAGTGTGGGAACTCTCTCATTTCAGCAACCATACTTTACCAAAAATCTCTAAACCATACAAGCAGACATACTAGGACGACACACCCTTACCAGAACCCCACTGACTGTTGTTCAAATTGGCTCCATACTATATATGTCGTGAACTCACGTAACCAATTCACGATACCTCCGTGAAACCTTAGCTCCATGTAAGCCCATCCATCATATTTCTCCAGTGTTTTGTGGTTTAAAGAGACCAAACACCTAATGTGCCTCACATCAAACACCTCCATCACACCTTGACAACATTTTTTTTTAGAGTAACAAATGAATAAAAGGACCCGACCTTATACAATTTCGTACCATTACAATCCTCACTTTCCAACAAAACCATAACAACGTTTGTACAAAACACAAGCGACATAAATAGAATAAATACACCACCACTAAACACCACCAATTGGTTATTGTAATACACCACATTCCACTTCCATAATATTTCTTCTTGACTCATGTCTTGGGACCTTCAGAAAGATAAACTCCTTTGCGATCATGTTTCAACCATAAGGCCACTTTCCCTAGCACCGTTTGTTTACCACTAAACTCCAACAAAACAACGAAGCATAACATCTTCCTTAGAAGTACAAATGATCCAGGAAAAACAATCACCTCCACCGTGAGTTTCCAGCCATGTGCTATTAAAAAACAGAGACAACATCTACCATTATAATCATGTCCAATAAGCTGGAAATCAACCTCTACAATTACTTCGCCTTACATTTTCCGAAAGTATCCCGGATTGAGAAAACAAGGAACAACCAAAGCTGTACGACTGATCTGCTTGCCGACCGGCAAGCTGGCTGAGCTCAACCAGCTCGTCGGCCGGCGTGCTGGAACAAAACGTCCAGCTCACTGACCGGTGAGCTAGCCAAGCTCAACCAGCTCGCCGGTCGGCGAGCTGGAACAAAACGTCTGATACCAGCCGAGATGAACCACATCATCTGCATTGCCCGGACACGAGGCATATGTCCCTCGACTGGATCATACTCCAAACCACGATTGGAACATCTCTCGTTTTGTCTCGATCCGTATTATCGTTAGAACTTTACGATGAAAATTTCTAAGACTTGTTTTCTCCTTAAAACTCGAGTAAGTCATATAAAACGGTAACGATTAAACGAAACACCAAAGTTTATCAAACTATATGTCTGACTCAAGTAGTTCTATAAAAAAAACATCATATCTTGAAACGATCCCGTCTAAGATCACAAAACAGCCAGGATGCATCAACGGCCCGAAAAGGTCCTAAAACGCGATAAATGCCCACTTACAACGTTTTCCAGCCCAAGGATATGATAATGGTTTGTCTATTGTCCGCAAGAAATATAAATGTCATGTTTGAAGATAAATATAAGTTTTCCAAGGATAAATATGAAGATCGAGATAAATGGAAGATTTCCGATAGACACGAATCGAGGCTGAGAAGGAAAGACTAAACTGCCTAGAGAAGGAGTATATAAGCACAAGGTCGAAGCCAAGAGGAGGCAGAACTCTTAGACCTAGAAAAACTGTTGTTAGCTTTGACGAATTTAGGACTTAGGTGGCTAGACTAGCAAGTCCGATACTTCGAACGTTTTGTTCGTCCAAGTTTCTCAACTCTCAATCTTTTGATTAATCTTTATATCAATACTAGCCTTTGCACAATATCTTCATTCATATTACGTTTTTAGTGTGTTTTCGCAGAGATCCATGACCTTCAAGAGAATTAAGGTTTTCTTAAGTTTCCTTATTTTACGGAAGATTGATAGTACGGATTTCGGTTCCCAAAATTTGGCGCTAGAAGAAGGGGGGGTCGGATTCTCTAACACAATAACCACTGAGCGGACGAGAGACGATATGCCTAACCTAAATGGCGATGTCATTTCCTTCAAGGACAGATCAACGATCAACTCGATGAAACCTCTCAATGACGTCCTTGTCATTGAGTTGACAATCCAGGATATGGATGTCGCAAGGATATTAGTCGACACCGGAAGCGCGGCTGATATCATCTTCAAAAATACGCTTGAGAGAATGAAAATCGATCCATCCAAAATTGTGGATAACTCAAGCCCGCTTGTAGGACTCTCGGGAGAAGCCACCATGACTCTCGGCACGGTTATCCTAACGGTTCAAACCTGAAGCGTGATGAAAATCATAGAATTCCTAGTCGTCGATCGGCTTACGTCTTACAACGCGATCGTAGGAACCTCGTGGCTAAATTCGATGCAAGCGGTACCATCGACGTACCACATGTGTCCAAGTTCCCAACCTCGAGCGGAATCGAGACTATCTGGGGAAATCGGAAAATCTTGCAGGTTTGCTATGCCGCAGATTTAAAGCAAAAAGGTCTGTCGGCTAATGCCCCATCCAAAACGAAAAAGAAACCGTCCGCTGACGAAAACGCCCAAGAAAAAGATAACTTCAAAATCTTTTGGCAAATACGGGCAGCCGAGGTATTGGAAGGAAAGAGCGAGCCTACTTGCAAACCCGTCATCTCGGTATGTATTGATGAAGCGTTCCCAGAACGCTACGTTGAAATTGGTGCGAACCTATACGAGACTTTAAGGACCGAGCTCTTGAATTGTCTAAAAAGAAACTCAAACACATTCGCATGGACCGTGGAAGGCATGGCAGGAATTGACATTGGCGTAACCTGCCACGAACTCAATGTTGATCCAACGTCCAAACCTGCCAGGAATTGACATCGGCGTAACCTGCGTCGATTTCACCGACCTTAATAAAGCATGTCCTAAAGATACTACCCACTGCGACATATCGACCGCTTGGTCGAGGGAACAGCAGGGAACGAACTCTCATATTTCATGGATGCTTTTTCCGGGTACAATTAGATTATGATAAACCCCGACGATCGAGACAAAACGGCATTCATAGACGACCGCGGAACTAACTTTTATAAAGTATTGCCATTTGGCCTTAAGAATGCCGGCACAACCTATCAACGACTAGTCAACCGCATGCTCTCCGAACAACTCGGAAAACAATGGAAGTATACATCGAGAATATGCTCCTGAAATCACTCAAAGAGCAAGATCATGTCACACATCTCCAAGAATGTTTCGAAAGGCTCAATTTGTACAGCATGAAGCTGAATCCCGTCAAGTGCTGGTTTGCCGTAGCATCCGGAGAATTCTTGAGATACCTCGTCACCTACCGAGGGATTGAGGCCAATCCGAAACAAATCACGACACTAATAGAAATGGTGTCGTCACCTAGAATGAAATGCAAAGTACAAAGACTGACCGGGAGGGTCGCATCGCTTAACCGCTTCAACTCGCGATCAATGGATAAGTGTCTGCCTTTCTACGATACTTTGAAGGGGAAAAAGAAGTTCGAGTGGTCCGAGGAATGTGAGAAGGCTTTCCAACAGCTAAAGCATTACCTCGCCACACCACCAGTACTCGCGAAACCCGTACAAGAGGAACCGTTATTCCTGTATATTGCAGTATCAGTAACGGCTATAAGCGGCATTCTCATCCAAGAAGAACGTGGCGAGTCAAAGCCAATCTTTTACGTAAGCAAAACTCTTCTGGATGCAGAAACGCGATATTCGATAATAGAGAAATTGGCACTCGTGATAGTAATGTCGGCAAGAAAACTAAGGCCGTATTTCCAATCCCATACGATCATAGTGCCCACGCCATTCCCGCTCCGCACAATCTTTCACAGCCCCAGCCAGTCCGGAAGATTGGCAAAATGGGTGATCGAGCTGAGCGAATACGACATCGAATACCAGGCAAATACTTGTGCAAAAATACAAGCACTCGCGGACTTCTTAGTAGAACTCGACCTGTACCCTATACGTTGACGGATCTTCATCTAAACAAGGCTCCAGAGTCGGTATCCAACTTGCGACCCCAACGGGAGAGGTGCTGGAACAGTCGTTTGGATTATTTTTCCACGCCTCAAACAATGAAGCCGAATACGAGGCCCTAATCGCAGGGTTGCGGCTGGCTCGCGGTCTAAAGATACGCAACCTTCACACCTACTGCGACTCTCAGCTAGTGGCAAGCCAGTTCAAAGGAGAATACGAAGCGAGGGATGAGAGAATGGAGGCATATCTGACCCTGGTGCAGGATCTCGCTCGAAATATTGATCAATTCGCCCTCACTCGAATTCCTCGGTCCAAAAATGCTCAGGCAGACGCGTTGGCCTCCTTAGCATCCATTCAGACCCCTGTTTGAGCAGGGTAATCCCAGTGGAGTTCATCGAACATCCTAGTATTGGACCGCCTATAGTCGTAAACCTGATCAACGCACCAGAGGACGACGTTGACGAAACCAACGATCAGCCTTCCGTGGACACGGAACGGTCCAGTTACCGGTTCAGCCATCCGTGGATGGAAACAATCCTTGCGTATATTGCCAACGAAGAAATCCTGTCGGATAAATGGGCGGCCCGAATAATAAAAACCCTGGCCGCACTATATGTTCTGGACAATATAGAGCTCTACAAATGGAGATTCTCCGGGCCACTCATGACCTCATGCGTACAAGGAGAAAAGGCACAGCGAATAATGGAAGAAGTACACTCCGGATCCTGCGGAAATCATTCCGGTGGGAGATCCCTCTCGATAAAAATCAAGCCTCACGGATACTTTTGGCCGACAATGGTCAAAGACTACAAGGATTTCTCACGAAAATGTGAAATGTGCCAAAAACACGCCCCAAATATCCGTCAACCGGCATAAGTTCTCTAGTCCATATCGGCACCATACATGTTCATGCGATGGTAAATTGATATGGTTGGGCCTATGCACGCATCAAAATGAAAACGTTTCTTATTGGTCCTGACCGACTATTTCTCCAAATGGGTTGAAGTGGATTCTTATGCAAACATCAAAGACGCCCAAGTCGAACATTTTGTATGTAAAAACATCGTTTGCAGGTGTGGGAACCGAAATTCATACTGTCAAATTTCCGTAAAAAATCGGAAGTTAAGGTAAACCCTAACTTCCCAGAGGATCTGGTTATCTGCGAGACCGCACACAAGCAATCAGATTAACGATGCGGGAAAGTAAAAGTATGTAAAAACGAGATGAGAAGCAAGAAGGTGTCTTATTCCGAATTTGCGTAAGAACGGTACAACAAGAGTAAGCCTC
>JABAYD010037526.1:0-19594 GCA_014822095.1 Diplotaxis tenuifolia
AAAATAAGTAATTATGCACATTTAATATATTTTCTTACTTCTTTTAGCAATGACAAGAGAGTGAATCCTTTAGCAATAACATTTCATGATTAGAGATTTGATCACAATACTCAAAGAAATACAACCGCACCCAGGCCTGAGGATCTTGCTAGTATGGAGAAAACAATATATTGCTAGTACGGAAAGAGCTTTGGCTCTTTAATAATTCATCCTATTGCTTGAAATATATACATAATAATGGTAAAAAAAACTCAAGAAAAGATAGAAAATTAGCCTATAGAAATACATACCAATAGTATATAGTAAAAACACAACAGAGGAAGATCCCAAGTGAAAGTGACATTCTTCTAATGGTCATGGCCAAAGGCTAGCTCGAAGATTTGCTCATATTCATCAACAAAATGAACATCAAGCCCTTCTTTAATGTTTTCTTCAAGATCCTCAAAATCTCTCCTGTTAGCCTCAGGAATATTATCGCCTTCACCTGACTCCGCCTTGCAGCCATAGTCTTCTCCTTCAGCTGAGAAATATAGATAGATGTTTAGTGTATTGACTGGTAGCTAAAAAAAAAGCAAAAACATATATAGTAATTCTAGTGTGTTGGTTGTTTACTTACGCCGCCAATAGGAAGAATTCTACCGGTCAGAGTGACTTCTCCGGTCATTGCAAGATCCTTTCTTACAGGCTTCTTCATAGCAAGTGAGAGCAAGGAAGTGATCATTGTGCAGCCTGCGCTTGGACCGTCTTTTGGTGTGGCTCCTTCAGGAACATGTAAATGAAGCTTCGGCGTTTTCTTTCATCACTTTCCCAAGGTGACCAGTTATATGAAGACCACCTTTGCCTTCTCCTTCTTCAACAAAGGTTGTCTCTATGTACAATGTTGAACCGCCCATGGATGTCCACCCTAGACCCATTACAACCCCGACAGGCGTCTGTTCATAAATCTTCTCTCCGCGGTAAACCGGTTTGCCTACATAATCTGCAAGGTTTGATTCATCAATCATAACCTTTTCAGCTACCTCTCTGCTCTGCTCGCTCTTTGCTTGTTCGCGCACAAGTTTAAGAGCAGTCTGTTAAATAAACCTAAATAATTTCAGAGTGCTTGGCATCCAAGTTAAGAAGTTTGGTAATATTTTTGTCAGCTTTACCTTGCGAAAAATCTTCTCAATATGCTTTTGGAGATTTCGAACTCCTGCTTCTCTGCAGTAGTTTTCTATCAAGGAAAGAAGTGCCGCGTCGCTCACATCAACCTGTTCAGGCTTAATGCCACTCTTTTTTTGTACCGTTTTCAGCAAATAGTCTCTAGCAATATGCATTTTCTCATCGGTAGTGTACCCTGTGAGTTCAATAACCTCCATTCTATCTAGCAGTGGATCCGGAATCCTATCTATAACGTTTGCCGTGCATACAAACAAAACCTGTCACAACAAAAAAAAAAAGAACTGATTAGAAACTTACGCAAGTGAAAGTAAAAAAATGGTGAATAAGAAAGAGAGAGTACCTTTGATAAGTCGATAGTAACATCAAGAAAGTAATCAAGAAAATGTGAATTTTGCTGTGGATCCAGAAGCTCCAACAACGCACCCTCTGGATCGTCTTTTCTATTCTTTCCAAGCTGCCAAAGAACCAAGTGACCATCGTTGCATATATTCTCAAAAGCTAAAATGGAATTTTCTCCTAGCTTAACTACCTTATCAATCTCATCAAGCACAACAAGAGGATTCTCTGTTCCCACTTCCTTTAGACATTGCACCATCTTTCCAGGCATGGCACCAATGTATACTCCACGGTCCCCCTATACGTGGACACATTTTAGATGATGACTAGTGTAATAAAATATTTCACTTCTCTAGTGTTGTTCTTGTTCGAGAAAAGGCCCCACATCGAAAACTTAAAAAAGAAACTCAATAATTAAAAGTGAATTGACCCAAATCTCTTATTTAGTACTTAGTCAAAAGTTCCCAATGTAGGTCTTTTCTCCAACAGTTTTTGTCATACCTTAATGTGGGAACTATCAGATAGTCCTCCAACAGCGAGCCGGAAGAACTTACGGTCAAGAGCACGTGCGACAGAACGAGCAATGCTAGTTTTTCCCACCCCAGGAGGGCCAGTGAGACAAATGATCTTCCCTGTTTGACACAAAAACAAAATAAAAAACAGTTACAGTTTCACAATTTTTTATAAAAAAAGAATGAACCAGAAAGGCAAAGAGACTACCCTCTGGATTGCCTGTAAGTGTTCCCACAGCAATAAACTCTAGTATTCTTTCTTTCACATCACGTAATCCATAGTGATCCTCGTCAAGAATCTTTTCTGCCCGTAGTACATCAAAATTCTCACCACTGCAAAGAGAGAGTGTTATATAAGAGCATCTGGTGGATTGATTTTTTTCATAGAAATTTTTAATATTTAAATTAGAATAACCATTGACAATTTAACACTTGTAAAAATGTCTCTAGAAAGCATAAGAGAATGTATAAGAGATTTTCAACCCATTATTTTCTCTATTCTTTTTTTTTATATTTTTATTGTATAAGAGACTCGATAATGCTGATGCTCTAATATGAAGCAAACCTGCATTTTCCCCAAGGCAACGCGGTCAACCAATCAAGGTTGGTATAGATATAATCGGTGCTACCGTAATTGCGTTTTATTCTATCAATTTTCGCAAACTGATCTTCTATGACTTTTAGTACATGTTTCGGAATTTTTTCTGTAATAGGTTCAATCCTTTTCCTAAACGTCTCTGCAGAAAAATAACAAAATTTGTAAGCTTCAATCGCTTCACACTATAGTAGACTAACCAGAAAGTTTAGTTTATTTTGCAGAACCAGACTCCTGCATTGGGACGATTTAATAGTCATTAGACACTGATATTCGAAAACATCATAAAATGTAAATTTTGTTTGGGAGCTTAAAACCTTTTCGTCTTCATCAGGTTCTGATGTGGATTCCTATATATAAATGCAGAGAGATGAGGATTCATTTTATATAAATCATATCCTTTACAAAAAAGAACTATACGAACTGGACACCTTTTCATCTTCATCAGCTGTGGATTCCTAAAATAAGAATATAAAGAGATGAGGATTCATTCTAAATAAAACATAACATCTACACACACAAAAAAAAATCTAGTAGCATGACTTACTGGGAAAAGGGTGGCATGAAACACTTGAATTTTGTTTATTTCCACTTGTTTTTTAACCAATTCTAGAGTCAATTCTAGACGCTTATGAACCTGGAACCAATATGATAAGCTTACTAAAAAATGAAATACCATATTGTTTGAAGTAATTTCGGCAGAAAAAAGAGGTTAATACAAGTTAAACTGTACTTACATCCAATTCTTCAAGAATCTTCTGAATTTTATGTTCGTTAGCGCCAGAGATCCCGGCTCCAAAATCGGCTAACTTTTGATAATTGAAGTCAATAGCCTCGAAGATCCCAGCTCCAGAATGGGTTACCTTTCTTCTTCTCTTTTGTAGTAAAAACTCGGCCAACTTTCGGTAGTAAGAGTCACCTATATTATCCTATAGGATTCAAAGGAAATCTACTAAGATACGATCCCACATTACTACTGTCTACTTTTATACTATGTACTTGCAGTTAGTTTGTCACTTGATATTTTATGACATATCAATTATGGAGAGAACATGCCTGCGTATATGTCTGAACTTTATCCCTCCAGAGAGATGTTGTTTTCAAGACATCCCTAAGCATAGAAATAACCTCAAAATATGTTGCCTTGATGACCTCATCGTCCTTGCCATATGGCTTATCCTGCAAAAAAAAAGAGAGCACAACTGTACATATGAAAAAACTTGATAGATGTTTTTTCGTATCATGAAAGAAAAGGCTTGCGAACCGAAACGCACCTTTAGATGAAGAACTTTGACAGTTAGAGGATCTTTACTCACCTGATATTAAATACAAAGCGCATGGTTAGTTTTTAATGAATTTGTTTTTAAAGTAAGTAACGTTGAAGAATGTTTCTCCATTAACTTACCATCTCAGTTATTTGAAGTCGTTCTCGACCAATAATAATAACTTGCTCACCTTGGATACTTATAATCTGGAGAATTTGGCAAAGTGTTAAAAGTATTTCTAAAAAGAGACAAGGAGAAAAAAAACATATCGCTAACGTGCGGTGTGTAACCTGAGCAAGAGTGCCAACTTGGTGAATCAAAGGCGAACCAGTTGAAGGGTCTTTGTCATCCTTCAGAAGGAAAGCCCCAGCATATGGAGCATCTCCGCTTTTGCTCTTTTCTAAAGCTGCAAGTACTTTAGGATCCTTGACATTGAGTGGGATGAAAAAACCAGGAAGAAGAGTCGTCCCGGGCAAACGTATAACCTTCAATTTAAACAACATAAAACGCTTAATGAAAAAATAATTGTACCCAATAGTAATGTTATAAGAATTTCTAGCTTTGGCCCTTCGTTATATATTTTGAAGAGAATTTCTACAAACCGTTAGACAGTCGTCGAGGCATGGTTTAGCAGAGACAGTCGCTGAACACGACAGGGTAGGCTTTGAATCGGTTAGTGTCGTGAAGAAAGCTCGATGAGCCAATTTGTAGGAACTCCGGTTCCATCGGGTTTGCTGACTCCATGCCTTGAGGAAGAGTAAACTTCTATTAGGCGGGCTAGACCCTACTCGAATAGCCAGGGGCATGTGGTGGGAAGTGAAGGGCTTCAGCATGAGGAGAGGGAGAGGGAAAGAGAGAGAGAGAGAGGGGAAATTTCAGAAAATTTAGGGTTATATGCTTTGCCTTAAGGAGAAAAGAATGCAAGAAGAAGACGCATGGTGTCACAGACAAAAGCCCTTTTATAAAGGGAAACTAGGCTGTATAGCAAAGAAAAAAAAAGTCTAATTCACCAAATAGCTAATATCCTTAATATTTCTATACACACCGTCATATATATATAATAATAATACAGTATTGCTTTCTTCTACAACCAGCTAACCTGCAGGAAAAAAATACAAAAAAAAATTATTACGTGTAAAAATAAATCGTGGCTTAATTGTTTTCGCATCTTCTCTGTTCACTTTCTTTCCACTTCTCTTGGTAATTTCTCAAAGTCGAAAGGTCTTTGCCGCCAATCTGCTCCAATGCATCGCCTCTGCATGTCATCTTTTCTGTCATATATTCTCATGTAGAATGTAAATGTTTCTATTGTATATGTTCATGTAGAATAGAAATATATTTTACTGATATTTTGAAATTTGGGTTTACATTATGAAAGATGTGGGTTGACATTGAATTATGGTTATAGTTTATATTTTCATGTAAGGTTCAATGATTAGTGGCTTGTTATAGATATTTCAAAATTTGAACAGTACATCGTTTGTCACCTATTCTATTCTATATGTCATGTAGAACGGAAATATTTATGTTTTATATGCTCTTGTAGAATGAAAATGCATCTACTAACATTTTAAAATTTAGGTTTACATTATGAAAGATTTGAGTTGACATTGGATTAGGGTTTAGAGTTTATATTTCTATATAGGGTTTAGTAGTAGTGGCTTGAGTGAATTATAGATACTTCAAAATTTGAACAATACATCGTTTGTCACTTTTTCTATTATATATATTCATGTAAAATGAAAATATTTATGTTCTATATCCTCATGTAGAATGAAAATATTTATGGATATGTTCATGTGGAATGAAAATGCATATACTGACATTTTGAAATTTGGATTTAGATTATTAAAGATTTGGATTGACATTGGATTAGAGTTGACATTGGATTAGGGTTGCCAATGGATTAGGGTTTAAGGTTTATATTTCCATGTCGGATTTAGAGATTAGTGGCTTGAATTTATTCTATGGAAAATCGCTCAATCATTCTATTATACTTTGGCTATATGGAATAGAACATCCACTACAAATATATGTGATCAATAAAAATGTCACGTAGATGACTCATCTTTCTTTCATCTCTTTATGTTAACTGGAAACTTATTAAAAATGGGATAAAACCGGCCGAAAATGATACAAAAGACAAACATTACATTATGTTACAATCAAAGCTATTTACTTAATTTTGACTCCACATATGGCTATTACACAAATAAACCCTTTCAAAAACGTGGAACCAAAATTAAAAAAAAAAGAGAAAAAGTATTTTTAAAAGTAAAACTGATATAAAACTATGGAAAAACAACTATTAAAACTCCAAACTTTTAAATTAAACCTAAAAACCCTTCAACTCTTTTTTAAATTTTTTAAAAAATCTCAAATAGTCAATTGTAAACTCGATCATAAAAATAGATGTTTTTTTAGCTCTTTAAACGATGATGTTTTTAAATATTTAGTCAAACGACGCTGTTTTACTTCTTTAAACACTTAAATCATCTCTTTTACGAAACTAGAACCAGAAATCGACATCATCTTCCTCACTCGAAAATGGGGAAGAGGAAGTTAATTGGGGTTATGGTTTTGCGAAAAAAATGCTTTAAGTGTTACAAAACCAAACGACGTTATTTGATTAATGTTTAATCAGTTTTTAAAATAATAGTGTTAGCATATATCTATTTATTAAATTGAGTTTAACAGTTGACTATTCGAATATTTAATTGGTCGAGTAAACAAAATATAAAAAATAAAATGCTAATATATATGAAAATTGAAGATTTTTTTTAGTTTAAACATGAATTATTTTTTTTTACTTTAATTTCAAAGTTTATGGTTTTAACGGTTGTTTTCTCCTTTTGCATTTATATCAATCATTCTAAAACAAACTGCTAGGAAAAGCAAGATTCTGATGAGAGAAAGCACCATTAATCGAAGGGTAATCACTAAAAGAGTTTGTGTTCTTGGATATACCCAATGTTCATAAACCTGTACTACACTGGCAGTCAGACAGGGTTAAACCACCACTTAGAAACCAGTCCGGGTTGGGTTAACAGTAAAATTCAGCTAAAATTGAACCGGTTAAAAATCTATATTAAATCGTTAAAACCTCAAAACCGGCGAAACAAACCAGCCAAACCCAAATTCATATATGTAAACGAAATTTTTATTAAATAATTAAATTTTATTTTTTAAAGATAAAATAAAAATAGTTTAAATTTAATAAAGCAACGCGCCTTAATCGTTTTTTTTTCCTTTTGTCGTCTCTCTGCAACTCACAAATCACAAGACTCACAAATATAAAACTACATCCCACAATAAATCCCTTAGATATAAATTATAATATATTGCAAGTTATTTAAAGATATAGAACTACATAAAATAAGGTTGCATGAAACTAAAGAGAAAACGTTTAGAAACTAAGGCATGATAGTTTCAACGTGGTTGGGGAAAAACTGGAGACCAGGCAAAGGACCATCTCCAAGTCCATGGCGTCGTCTAAAAACATCATCCACAGTTCCTCTATATTCAACTCTTCTGAGCGTTTCGCTCTTTGGATTAAAATATATAACATCCAATGCTTTAAGCAGCGTCTTTGGTGCATAAACAAACTCACCATCATCAGTGATACCAATTAGTTTAAACTGGTCTTGCAAATCCTCACCATAGTGAGAAAGAGGTTGATATAGATGATTCGACCATTGGTGTTCCGTTGCATCCTCCAAAACCCATATTGAAATACTTTTACCGCTTCTACTATAACCAACACAAGCTAACTTTCCTTCAGAACATGTCATCAACATACGCCAAGATTTACCCCATGGTAACTTTATCACATCAAACTTTTCAGATTGTACATCGAATCTCATTATTACAACCTCATCGGAACGAAGTTTGGCATGATAATATAGAACACCATGAATGCATCGTCCACAAAGACTAGTGTTGTTTGGGTCTAAAGTGTTATTACCTGTTAAAACACAATGCTCATGGTTGGTGTCGAACCTTTTCCATAGTTCTGGATATGATCCTAATGTTAAAACTTGACACTCATCAGCTGTTATATGACGAGGCATGCATACTAGTTTGTGTTTACACTCGACTGGATCGTATCCTAAAAGGAATGTTACACTCTTCCACCCCCATCCAGGATTTGGTATGGTTCTGAATCTTTTCATGGTAGGGTTCCAGGCTATGAGGTCTGATGAATCTAGGTCGGAAATCATAAAAAAGATCAAGCCGTGCACTAACTCTGTTTTAATGGTTAAGGGAGAATGTTTTGGGTATGTCCTCATATGGTAACTATCAATAGGCGGAGAGGAGTATGCCACATTAGTGTTTGGATTCTGATTGTGTTGAGGGAGCGAGAAAAAGTAGAACTTGTCAACTTCTCCGAAGGTGACCAAAAGCCTCGGGCGTGTATTGAAATATGATGGGTCGTTAGTGATTGATGACCAAAGCTTAGAAACACAACGAAACCTCGCAACAGATTTGGTAGGCAGCTTTGAGAGTATGATTGAGGCTAGCTCGAGAGGTAATGATTGAGTTGATGTTATTGTGCAGTCTTCTCTCTTCTCCTTGTCTTGCTGCTCCATCTTTGGTCAAAACCCTAACTTGTTCAGCAATGTTCTTTAGACTTTTTTTTTTCTTTTGCTTTGTATGTAGTTTACATATATCTAATAATTATGTAAAGTAAGATATATCAAAATTGGTAATACAGAAATGTAAATGTACAAACCTAAAGCATATAATTAAAATGAAATATTTCTTTAAAAAGGGAAATCACTAATATTAAGAAAGCTATTACTTAAAAAATCATTTAACATATGAATTAACCAATTATAAAGAAAGACTACATAATTTAATTGATTGCACGCTATCCAATAAATGCAAAAGTTGCATTGAAATGTTAAAAGTACTTATATTCTGAAAGAAGTCTTTTAAAACTAATTATAATATGAAAAGAGGGTGTATATACTTGTTTATTTGCTACATTAAGGAATACTACTTGAAAAAATGGTAAAAGTATAAAAGAAGTTTTTTGAGATATTTAATTGATAAGATATTCGGCCCTTACTTGTAACATCTTTGGCGTTTACTTCTCGATGCCTTGTTGCAGATACTGTATCAAGTCGTAACCGAAGGTGGTCCATTTGTTATAGGCATCGGTACAGACCTGGATCATGAAGTGTGCAGCTTCACGGTCACTCATCTCTGGATGAAACCTCTTGCGAAGTTTCTCAATTGGATCTCCTCTGCTGAAGCAAGGCAACCCACTCTTCACCATCATTTCCACCGTACTGATGATCCCCTCCATGTACCGTCGAGCCGCCAAGTAACCTTTCACACACAAGCTACACGAGAGAGAGTATAGACTCGTCTCAGAACCTCTCATCGAAATTAGGTCAAAAAGATAACGTGTGGAGGAAAGTTTTTTACCTGACAAACTGATGCCAAGTTTCGCTCTTCATATCACCCGATGGATCAAGCAGCTGTGTCATCTCGTGGCTCAGTTTGAAATGTGCGCTCTCAAAACGCATGTTTCCACCAGGGGAAGTTTCGAAAATGAAACCAAAGTCAATGTGAACAAGCCTTCCCATGCTGCATTTGCAAAAACAAATATGTAATGAATTATTTCATGAATTTTAGTTTCAAAAGAGATGGGTGGTTTTCATACTTGTCGAAGAGGAGATTGCCGTTGTGTCTGTCTTTGGGCTGGAGTAAAAGACTCGCCACCGCGTAACCAGCACTGCTGGTGAGGAAGTTACGCCGTGCTGTTTCAAAGAGGGGTGAGCCAACGGGTCCAAACTCCTGTTGAAATATGTCATACAAGCCACCATCGCTTGATTCACCCATTTGACTTCTGCTTCTTGTATTTGGCACTACCTGTAATAAAAAGGTGAAAATAAAAAATAATAAAACATACAATTCACATTTTGGAACTGAGAAATGCGAAAGAGTTAGAACATACCTCAATGATCCCCCTCCCAGCCCCAGTTGGAAGTACTCCATATGGAAACAGATAAAGATTAAGACCAACCGCTTCAAATATGTCTCTAACAAGGGATATCACTTGAAGGGCAAGAACATCTTGACGACAATCATCTCCAACCTAATTAAACAAGAGAGGATTAGGTTACTTTTATACCAACCGGTGCAGCACATATAAGTCTTCAGCCAGCATTGGCATAATAAAAGGAGTTTATAGAAGCAACGATAAAATAAATGGGAGGGGTAACAAGAGGAAAGTGGTATCTATCTATGTTTGGTCACTATGTAAACATCACAGGATAACAGTTTTCAGATCGGCCCACCAACTTAGGAAATGTATACATGCATAGGTTTACCTTGAAAATACAAGCTTGTGGTTTCACATCATTATGGTTACCATCACGATCAACAACGTTAAAAGTTATCATGATAGGGACTTTGGCAGCTGATTGAAGGGGTATGCCACTGTCTATCTGGATACCCTTGACAAGCTTGTTAGGAGCCGTAGGCAAATAAAGGTCTTCTCCTTGCATTTTTATTTTCTCCAACTCTCTGCCACAGAAAAATATTGTACATTTATCTTGCATGTTAACACGCAGATTAATTTGTAACATAATATCTAGTTACAAAATTTAATATTTAAGAATGTTACCTCCTGATACCAGCTCTTCGTTCTTCCTTTGGAAGAGGAAATAATGCACCAGAAATAGATGTAACCTTTTCGAAGAAGTCAAACTCTCTATTGAACAAGTCCAAGGCCTCGGGTGTAAAACCATCGATGATATGCTGTCGAACCTCTGACAAGATTGCTTGAAATGATGCATTCTATAATAGAGACAACTCCATGAGCACAAAGTGTTACAGCCAATAATACAAAAGCTGTAGAGTTTTTTTCTCAGCTTTATAGAGATTAACATGCTAGTGGTCTTTTCATCTTTTATGACTTGGTCGTATAACTACTCCAGAATATTGTTTTCAAGAACAAGTGTGAGAGCAAAACCATATACCATCATGAAACCATACATGAAATTTATTGGGATAATTTGCATGATGGGAAATATATAATTCTCATCAGCTGCACTATCTTACGCAGACAATAATACAGTAAATATTCCACACTAAAGTTGACATCAATACAATAAGTACAAATGGGTTATAATGGACAAACCTTATCGAAAGCACCATCTTTAACTGTTTCCTGAACAGACTCGCCCTGACATTATATAAAACAGAGTTTAGAAATTTAAGAAAAATACAAAGAGTCTATTGGTTTCAAGAAAACTGATATCTTCACAAACACCACAAGTTAAACTCACCTGCAAATGCCAAGTGAGGATATGTGCAAATATGTCACTTCTTTGGGCAGCTCTGAGAAGATACCCTTCAACCAGCCGCTGTCAGAAAACACGTTGAAAAAATGAGCCAGCCTTTTCAAAGCCTGATAACCAGTGAGAGGAAACAACTATCAAGTAACATATCACACAACATCAACCCATTGGAGATATGCAAAACTTTACAGTTCTGAAGATCAATAAAAAACATACAACTGAGAGCATATCAAGAAGAAAACCAGACTTGGCTTCTGAAAAATGTGTGGTTGATAGATCAAGTACTGATATAAAAAAATATGGAAAGAAGTGTGATAAATTTCACTTGACGACTTACCCCTTCATCATAGCGCAGAGACTGCACCAACTGTGGCATGAAGAAAGTGACTCGCTCAGGGGGGTATGACTCTAAAACTCGCAGGACATATGCCATGACACGTGGATGGCCCTTATAATTAGGAGTGAGGAACTCAAGAGCCTGAGTAATTGAACAAGCAGCCCAGTGGGGCAGCTGCTGCAATAGCAGTGAGTCCTCGTCAACAGTTTTAGGTGTGAGAAAATATGGCAATGCCTCAGGAAATGTACGAAGATCTCCTATATGAGCCTGCGAAAAAGTAGTGCCGGTGAGAAATGGAATTAATTAGTCATAATATCAGTGTGTAACTTTTAACACCCAGAGATCTGAAGCATGTATCACTACCCAATCTAATTGTCAAAAAATGGTTTTCTGACTTAGATAAATTAGTAAATTAAGAGATGTCTTTTTTGGTTTTCATCATGCCACACTGGTTGTGGATATCCTCCTCTTAACTTGCTAACAAACTTTCAGTACAGTTCACCTCTAACCACAATAATAAAAATCTGGTTTTCTTCAAATCGTAAATGTAATGACCTCTGTAAAATCATACCTGAACTAGTTGAGTGACTTCGGATTTCAAAGCATTATTTTCTGGAAATCTTGATACCAATGATATAGCAATCCTTGGATCCACTAAAAAGGCAGTTTTAGCATGTTCAGTCCATTTCCCAGAGCTTATTTTTAGCCGGAAATATGGACTGTCCCTGTACATAAGTTGCAATTTAGAAGACTGAATAACAAAACATTGTAGGTAGGTCAATAACCTAATAAGTGGAAACACCATAAAGAGGATTTGTTACTTTGAACTAATAGGTTGTGCCCAAACGTCAAGCCTATCAGATTCATGTTGACAAAGAATTAAAAGTAGTTGCTTCCTCTTCTCCTTTCCCACTGCATAGTTGTCCATTTTACCGCACACATGATGATAATCAATCTGTAAACATACATCCCAAATAATAAATAGTAGTTTGCATCCACATACTGTCTATAACAGCAATAAATAGGAACATAAAGTGGACAGTTACCATACCAGTTCAGTTAATTTCCCGTTCTCATGAGCTCTTCCTTTGGGATCAGATTGGCTAAAATCTGATCGCTCGTTTAACAAGTACTGAGCAAAAATCGAAACAGATTGAGCCTCACTCTGACAAAAGTTCGGAATATTTACATCGTACCACTCTGGTTGACGAGAAAACCATCCTAAAGAAGTCCTGGAAACACACAGTATTCTTATCAATAGAGATATAAGAAACTCTTAATCTAAACTCCACCTGCGAGATGACGACCACGCATTGCAACATGTTTAGCTAGCCAAATCTTAGAGGGGGAATAAAAAAAAGTCACCTGTAGATTCGATCTTCCAGCAGTTCAAGCCCATGTCTAAATTTATGCATATTGCCTTGTTTTTGGCAGGAGCAGAACTTCAGTCCAAGGAGCATCAAGGAAAAAAAGGTGCCAGCCGCTGCCGGGTGGTGGGTAAAACACCAGTCAAGATTTGTACTCCGTTGTAACAGCCGACCAAACAGCAAGAGTTGATCCACACTATTATGTCGAACAACCTAATGAAACATGGAAGGAAAAAGAAACAAAATCACTCAGTTGGCAAATTCCTAATAACTTTACAAGAACAGTAATATCATTCCAACTAAGATCACAATAAAAAAACTCAGCTACTCGGAACACTTTTGTTCGTCTTATCTAACTTCAAAGCAGAGATAAGGCTAACGCTCTACATAAAATTTCAATGCATAGTTGTATATAGAATAAAACCTAACCTCAAAGCGATCTATAAAAAATCCAAGCCATAGTCTGTGAGCGACTATGTGATCAACAGGGTCACTATCAGGTGAATCTTCTGGTTCTCCAGGGGAAAGTTGGGGCTTTAATTTTGCAGCTGGGCCATAATATCGCACATCAGATGCAAATAGTCCTCGTTTTGAATCAACTGTCCATGTCCATGCATCAACAAGTTCGGCAAGAACAAGAGATCCCAGTTGTGGAGCAGCAGAAACCAACCAGGTCCAAATAAAAACTCCAGTTTCCATAGCCTCTGGAGTTAACATATAAGCTGGACACCAACAAAGAAGACGCAGTAAACGATGAAGCCCCTTGATATCTGTTTTAGGCTCACCAGCCTGCTGCAACAATGAAAGAATAGAAAATGAAGTATTATAAGATGGTAATTAGCAGGAAGATATGTCATCTACATTTGTTCTTGCTTACTATATTTGACAGCAGTACTGCAGCTGCATGAGAACAAGTTTCTCGAAATTGCGACTTGTCAGTAACTCCTCCATTCTTGCACGTATTAACAATTTGTTGAAGGCCTCGCACAGAACTGTTAATCAACGTGTCATTGCCAATACTGTTTTCCAGTCTAACCAAGCCAGAAATTTGTCCGATATGCTGGCATTTTAACATTGCATTAACAACACCAGTACCAAGTGTCTCCAAGTTAAAGGCTTCAGAAGCTTTTAAATTTTCCCCAGACGCTGCAACTGCTGCAGCCATCACAGCTGGAAGATTTGCTGCTTTTATTCCAGACCAAATTTCACTTTTCTCAGTTGCAATCTTTATCTCTGTTAGAAGAGAAACCACATTAGTTGTAGTTTGTGTTCGCTGCAATGTGTTTGCCTTACACAGTTTATCCTGAGATGGATAAACGAAACTCAATAAATGCATGCAATAAACACTCTGGTGATTTAAGAAAACAAACAACATAATATATCATAATTCCCTGAACCAATAATTTTAAGTACAATGTATAATCATGAATAAAAAAGCATTCAGAAACATCTTTAAGTGACCAGTAAACTAATTCAGAAACATTGAACAATAAGTGGTAGAGAGTGAAACTGATAAAGGAGACCACATCTTTACACATTTCAAGAAAACAGAGGGGCCTAAGTTTAAAAGATATTTAGATACAGCACAAGGAATTAATAAATGCATTTCCAGACAAAAAGTATTTCAAACAAGGTTCTCGTATCAAAGTGTTAAACTGTTAATAATTATATAAGCTGGCGCAAAGAAGAAAACCTGAAGCAAACCCTGAGTAGTGCATGGAGCATACGAAAGTGATGTATAGATCCATTCTCGAACAACTTTCTGGTATAAAGATCGAACGGCAACAGTCCAAGCAGGATCATTGACAACAATTGAAGGTGCATTGTCATGAAAAGAGAATACCAAACTATCCAGGCAAGACGAGCTCCAGAGGACCTGCGTATTTCATTGTTAGCTGATTCATGTTGCATAAATTAATGCTTGATTGCCAAAAGGACAGTAGATGAAGACAAAAGCCAGAAGATGTCAACTATTCCTACCTGGGGAAACTTTTCCCTGATCTGATTCAACAGGTTCACTGAGATATCTCGAATGTGTTCATCTCTCTGTGACATATTCTTTATGAGGAAGCATGCATGTGCGTTCATAGTTGATTCTCTAATACTATCATCTTTCCCAGTAAGAGATATCCGAGCTTCCTGAAACCAGATGAAAATATCCAATAATTTCATCTACACTGCTAGAATGCTTACAAACACAGAAGAAAAAAAAAACAGAATAACAGAAAACCAAAGCTGATACTGGTGACAGTTGACATAACGACCTAAATGCTTATATAGGCTAGAGTTGCCCACCTAATCAATATAAACAAGAAATTACATACCAGCCATGATATTGCTGCTTGAAAGGCTTTATGCACAATGGTTGTCAAACACTGGGAAACAGCAGGAGTGAGGTTTGGAGATTTCAGGTATTCGAAGACACAACTGAAGGCACTTCGAGAGGCAGACACACTTGAGCCACCATTAAGGATACCCCCATTGCTAGTAAATCGTATGATCTCCAAAACGGCTACTGCAAGTAGATAGGTAGCCTTCACCCCTGAATAAAAGAAAGCGAACTGTTCAGTCACAGTACTCGTAGGATCAACAACATTGCTATATATCTAAATCTGACAACATTGACATAGTTCTAGATATCGAAGTCAGACACATCGCATATGTTGGACCTGAGATAGTGTTCAGTGCTGAAGCGTCAACTCGACCACCCAAGGCAATCGAAAGAGCAGTTCTCTGGTTTGAAGCTACTTTTTTATTCCCAATTCCTCGAGAACTATCAGAAGTAAGAAGAGCGTTGGGCTCCAACTCGTCTTCAAGCCATTGTATAGAAGTGAAGACCTACAAAGACCACATACTCAATCAGTTAAAGTAAAAACACAGACAAAGGTTGTTTTGGAAGATGTAAATTTAAGGATATACAAGAAGAAGATGGAACCAGTAAAATGATTCTGTCGTTAGGCTAACTTACAAGGGGAGGAGTGCCCTGAGAAATCTTCTGAACATCAAGAGACCACTGAGTGTTCCACATGTAAGGCCCTCCTACAGGTTGAGGTTTAATAATAGGGGGTGCTAAGCCAAAAAGGGCTATATAGAACCATAGATTGCGAAACATTTTCAAAAGCGATGGTTCCACATTTGAAGTAGGATCGAAATCTGAACATAGTTCCGCAACAGCAGGAAGAAGAGGACCTAACATGTCTGCACCGCTCCTATAAGAAAATGAAGAACGTCACCAAAAGTACAATTATTCTCAGTAGAAAAGTGGCTTAACATGGAGAAACGTTTACTGGATCACTTATTATACTGAGCTATTAGGACAGTCGGAGAGTTTAAGACATGATTTCAGTGTCTCTTAATGTCGAGTCAATAATTCTGTATTATATGTCTATCTGTTTAGTTCATATATAAAACAATAGTTTTATAAAAAATGGATCATAAAAATGGTTAATTACCCTCCACTTTTAGACTCAGAAGCCAGGCTTACATCTGAACATAAGGAAAGAAGCCGATGGCGATAGTCTGCACGAAATTTTGTATTCATAAGGCCCTTAGCAATTGTAAGAAAGCCTGCAGCAAGAATCTGCAATCCAATTGGATATGTAGGCATTAGTATAACAGAACAAATCAAAAAGAAAACACAGAAAATGAAAAGTATCAGATAACATTATACATTTATACCTCTACGTCCTCAGTTCTAGATTTTGGTTCTGATGTTTTGCTTTCCACAGATCCTACTATCAATATTTTGCTCAAGTAACCTCTAGTCATCAGAACTACTGTCACGCGGTAGGACTTCTCAAATCCTAATGTTGCTATCCGAGATACAGCATCAAGAAGCTACATATAAGTGGCAATATATGCATAAGTAAATATGCCAAAAAAATATACCGTAAAAGATATATATAGTCGTTCTATTGCCAAAGTTTGAGAAAGTCACACAGCAGAAATAGAGCCATACTTGGAGTCGCAGGGGACAAGAAGTTGAAGTATCACCCTCTTCGAGGCTTTCAATAAAAAATGGGAACACCATGTCAGCTACTTCAGGATTTTTAACAGCAACGCTGATATCAGCAAGCAGACGTATAACATTCAACTTTACAGTAGGAACTTCCTTCTCTCTATCAATCTGAAGGCAAAACTGTTAGGGTTATGAAGAGTGCAACAAAAGAAAGGTGACTAATCAAGCTAAGGAAATGTTTAGATAACCAGCTCTTCGTAATCATTCGTTTCACAAATCCTCGAAGCTAACCCCGCGATGAAGGTGTTCACTAAAGCTCGATCCTTGGCCAAACCAGATTTAATAATCTCGCAACAAATTTTAGATACGCTCTCAAAGATATTACTCTGAGTTCTCACCCAAGTATCAGGCTGTTCCAACAAAAAGAAACCTCTATCAGTCACTTAAGATATATCTAGACTCCAGAGGAGTAGTGACATGATGTGTTCAACTATACTACGGCCTAAAACCCACACTAGCATAAACTATGTTTCTCAAATGAGTTCCCATAAAACAGAATTACCTGTGCGCAGACAGCTAGTACCAGTGGTTTAAGTCTAACAAGCAGCCCATGTGGTGAACATCTTCCCTTTGCGACTGCCATATCCGCAATCCCAGAAAGCAGAGATATAAACAGTTCTTTGCAGGCCTTCATTTTCCGCCAGACGGACGTCAAGCAAGCTTCTGTAGCATCAAACAGCAATGTAAGAGTCTCCACAACCAGCCGTTTATACGTCTTTCCGTCTATTTCAAGGTACGAAAGACTCTTGACATTCATTTTAGCTGCAGCTTGATAAATAAACAGTTTGGCATCGACTCTAGTTTTCAAAAATGGGTCTTGGTCATTCCAGTCCCGCCTTCTTGACTGTAAAACAAAATCATCATAGAAAATCAATACTTCTCAAATCTCTTCAAGGTAAGCACTATTATATCCAAATTGTGTGAATAAAAAAGGTTTATCAACCAAAAATTGCGGTATTTTGTAAGGCCTCAATCGCCAATGTCAATAGGCCCCTGCATCTCTTGGCATATTCCTTGACACTAACAACAAAAAAGGTTTACCTTGAGAAAGGCAGACATGGACTGGAGCTGCCTTCTAGCTATAGAACTCACTTGATCACAGAGCTTAGAATCAACCTTCACTTTATCCAAAACATGGCCTATCAACTTGAAAGTAAGCACTTGCTTCTCCAAACTCTCGATGGACTCGTCCTCAAAGGAAGCAACTTTATGCCTAAGCACAGAGAGAGAGGCTCCACCACTACATGACGCATTGTTCCCAACCTCAAGGTCAGGACTAAATCCTTCATTCTGTACTGATAAGCAACAATTCGTGCTAAACTGATGAAGCAGCATTGCAATCAACTTATCACCATCAGACTGTTGAATTGATGGGAAACCATTCCGAGAAAGAGCAACCAAGAAAGCCCTAGAGATTGCTTGATCCATGTCCTTGTCACAGCAAATCATAGCCTCCCCTGCAATCTCCACAACCTTACTGCCAAATTCCGGTGACAGACACGAAACGTAACCTAGAAAGCTGCAATAGAAGGCCGAAATCGACTCCACTGTGAACGAACACGGCCAGTAAGAGCGGCGGAAAGACTTCGGAGCAGCCTGGAGGAAATCGAGGACGGCGAGTTTGCCGTGATTCTCGGCTGTGTCGACGTTCCTGGAGACGATCCGAGCTACGGCCAAGACGGCGTTGAGATGACTCCGAGAGACGCTGGCTGATTCGTTCGTACACTGGCGGCAAATCCAGACGAGATTCTCCGAGAATTTGATCGGATTCTCCTCGATGATTTCGCAAATCTCCGTCAACGGCTCCATCTCCGATCAGAATCTCTGATGATGGGAGAGTCAAGTAATGTGAGAGTTTAGGGTATGGGTGTAGAGAAGGTTTATAGACTTAGAGGGAAAATATCTGATGATCAATTCAAGTAGCTTCGTTTTGTTTATAAAAAAAAAACCTTGTGGTCTCCAAATTCTTTGATGTCAACAACAAAAAACTATAACAGTATTTGGTCCGAACAATATTGGAAGAGAGACTAAATTGACTATTTTATCCCTAAGAGGTATACTAGTTTCGAATTTGATTATGGATAGGTATTATTGTGTAATGTTAGTAGAAGATATTGTGTAGATTTTGTTTAGATATCATTAGATGGGTTAGGTTTTTATGTTATTGGTGAACTTATGGGATGAACTCAAAAACAATTCAATTAGTTTTATAGTTTTCAATTTTTTTATTTTGAAATTTGGACAAGGATAAATATGATGAAAAGATGTGGTTTTAGTATATGTCACGGACATGTAGCATATTGAAAAATATAAGCACATGATAAAATCTAGAGAAAATCTTCTCTGTTGATTTAGAAACTTTTTGGATATATTAAGCTATGTAAATGATAGGGATAACAAAGTAATAAAAATTGTGGTACAGTTGCTAATTGTTATAAATCCAAGGTGTGGATTCCCATAACCAAGTACTACGAGAAGCGAGGAGGTTCATATCCGACCAGCATATAACATAAGGAACTTAGACTATATCTTATATGTATTGTATCATGTAGTATATCATGTAATCAATGTGGTCAACAAGTGCATTCATTGCCTCCTCATGTAAACCCTATATTTTACCACTATATAAGAGTGGCTTATGCTAATGAGAATATACACAACATTTCTCATATCACTTTTCTCTCTAGTTT
>JABAYD010037533.1:0-12609 GCA_014822095.1 Diplotaxis tenuifolia
AGATATGCATCATCTTGTGTTAGATAGAGGGAAGAAAAAGAAGAGAGAAGGATCTCACGAAGGAGGGGTGGAAGAATCTCACGAAGGAAGAAGACCCCCATGTTAAAGGCAACAAACGTGGTTTACAAAAAATAGAAATAAAAATATTTTCAAAGATTTACAGAATATTCACTAACCGTCGCAGAAGATGCATTCTACCATGTTTACCCGATAATTATAGCAGTAGCTACCCTATTTCTATTATCTCAGATAAGAGTTTCGCTAGAAGAGTACATGTTCTACTATACTAGATACACATATATTTATTATTTTTTATGTCCTACCATTAATTCATAACATAGAAGGAGCCGCATATTACATATTCTGTTTTAGTGGATAAATATGTTTTCGGTGTATTACGCATTCCACTGCCTTTAGATTAATGTATTATTTGTAGACTGCATACTCTAAATCATCGTAAGTCGTAGATTTGCTTTACTAACCCTTAGACCCCATTTTTCAACTTACTATTCCAAACATTTTTTGAATGTAAAAAAATTATGAATAAATGCACATGCTTATCTAGTTCATGTTTTATATTTTTCCTAATTTTTTGGTCATATAAATTATTTTATATGAATTTTTATATACATAAAGGTCAGTGAATGTCCAAAAGTGACAAATTGTGAATTTGTTCTAAGGGGACAATAGTTTAATCAACTTGTTCTTTTTTGCAAATTTCCCTAAATTTTATGATTATTCTAATCCTTTAGAGTATTTTGATAGAATTTCTGAATACACCCTCACCCTCAGTTGTAGGCTTGGGTATTTTATTGAACTCGATCCGAAAAGATAAATCTAAAATCTAAGTATCTGAATCTGACATGATATGTAAATCACTTGAAGAGATACTGCACTCATATTCTAAAATACTAAAACATCTAAAATATCTGCTGCGACTCTGATCGATTATGTTAACGTCCAGGCTTACTTCGTTGTGTTTACTAAATGAATAAAAACCTTGGAGTACTGGCCTGGTGTATCGTATCTATAAGTTTCACAAAAAAGTTGTCTAGAGATTCATGGGGCACTTCATTTCTAGATGTCAATTGATTAAAGCAAGCAAACGGTAGGACCATCATTATTTTTCGATTAGAAATTGGTGATGGACCATCTCCAACCTCCACTAACATCATCTCCACCAACTCCTAACCACTAATCTAAATATATTTTTTTATCCATTTCTCCTGTCAATATTATACTGTTTTCTGTATTCTTACTGTCAATAAAAAAAAATCTCTGCTTTGTCAAACAAAAAAAAAACCTGCTTTGTCAAACAAATTGTTAACCTTGTGTTTATGGGTGATAGGAAAAAAAATTGCAATCTCATGTTATCTCTACTATTATTTGGGAAAGTGATTTTTCGCTACGCAGCTCCCACATTAAAAGTCACGTTAAAAATTAGAGTGGTTAATATCGTTTATACCCTTAATGAATAAAATATATAAATTATATACAAATAAAAACGAATTTAAATGACCTTGTTTAAATAAGTAATTAAAATTAATAATAATCATAAGAATTATCCAAAATCTAAATAATATGTTCTTAAATAAGATAATTCTTATATATATATATATATATATATATTGTGTTGTTATCTGAAAATATATTGTAATTAAAAATTTAAAAATTCAAACAATAGAAAATTAATAACTAAATATCAATAAAGTAAACTTCTTAATTTATATAATTGAAAAGAAAATATTATTTAATTTTAATATTTATTTTTAATAATAAACATAATTTACAAATAAATATATGTAAGAATGTTTAAATGAAAATATAAATATTATTGATTTCACAAATAAAACACAAATAATACTTTATCATTATAATCTTTCAATTAGTAAAATATATATTAATAAAATAATTATAAATGTTTAAGCCCCCAAATGCGGGCAAAACATCTCGTATGTATATTAAATCCTATTCCCTCTTTTTTTTTCCTCAATGATAACTTGTTTTGATTGTTTTGCAAAAAGATACATTTTGATGTTGGAAGTTTTAATATATATCTTTATTTATTAGTGAGAAATAATCAAAATATAGTTTGAATTATTGTTGACGAGAAATTATCTCAATAAATCTAAAATCATAATTATCTATATCAAAAAAATATTTCTCAAACTTTTAAGATTATCTTTATTTATTAGATTCGAGGTTGATTGTTTAAGTTTTTAGATTAGTTTTTGGTTTTCGTTTTTCCAAAAACCAATTTTCATCCAATCAATATTTTCAAAAAATGGATTTCTTATAATGTAGGGAAATTGGTTTTTACAAATAACTGTTTTTAAACACAAAAACCAAAAACCAAGTTTCATGGCTTTCTTCTAAGCTTTTAATTGGTTTTTTCAATTTAAAAAAATAAAAAAAAAATATATATTTATGAAATGATTAAAAATCAATAAAAATAATAAATATGTTACTATCACCAAATAGGGTTCATTTTTTTCTTTTCGAAACAAACATACTTATATTGATTTTGCGAATCATATTTGTAGCTCTGTATCTATGTGAACAACGAAGAACGATTTTTTCCTTGCACTGCGTGCTAGTCTGTCCGCCTTTAGATTTGTGTTCTTGGTACATAGATAATTGTCGAGCTCTGGAAACTCACTTGGAGCATCTTGATATCTTCTATATAATTTGCAAAAGTTGGCTACTCTTCTGGTTCCGACACCATTTTCACCAATTGAGAACGATCTGTTGCAAAATTAACATTGTACTGCTGTAAATTCCGCATTCTCTCCATTGACCAAATCATCGTCTCCACCTCAGAATGAAAAGGAGATATACTGGCTCGGACATTTCGTGCCGCCATGAAATCCACAAATCCTTCAAACGTGCTATACCATTATTGACCATCAAAAACATCATTTTCTTTCCAGGAACCATCTATAAAGCACCAGCGTCTTTGTGTGGATGGTATGTATGTCCCTATCCCTGACTGTGGTTGGGACTGCTCTTTACTCAGTTGGACCTCTTCCCAAAGTGTTGAGTCTGTCTCCGTCAGTAAGAGCGTGTCTTTCGGGTTGATATTCAAATTGCTAAAAATCTTACTATTTTTCGCTTTCCAAATGTACCATAAAATACAAGCAAAATGATGATTTTTCATTTTGGGGATAACAAGCATAAATAAATGATGCATATTCGTAAACGTGGATCCTGTAGGAAAAGTCAACGTGTTGAGGGGTATTTTTGACAGTGCCCAAATTTGACCCGCTGGTGGGCATTCAAAGAACACGCGATTTACCGATTCTTCTGTTGCTCCACATCTATCACACCCTACATCTCCATTTATCCCTCTTGCCTGCAGATTTTTCTTAACAGCAATACAACCCGATAACAACTGCCATAAGAAATGTTTTATCTTCGGGGGAAACCTCACCTTCTAGCAAAAAACTTTTAAGGCATCCACTGTTGGTCCATACACCTCGTTCGGCTTTCCTCTGTCCGGGTACACCCTTTCCAGTTGATAGCCTGACTTAATAGTATATCTGGCATTCTTGGTAAAGTGCCAACCTTCTCTATCTTCCATTTTGGTCCTACCAAGTGGAATACTTTCAATTATTGTCGCATATTCGTGGTCAACTAAAGCCCGAATAACCGGCATATTCCACGTTCTTCCATCAGGGTTGATGAGTGAATCCACGGTAAGTTCCGGGTAAAGGTTTTGTTGATTTGAGTTTGCTGGTCTCGGGCGAGTGGTTGGGAGCCATGGATCCTTCCATACTGAGATGGATGATCCTGATCCCACCCATTTGATAAGTCCCTTGCTAACCAGAGATCATGCTTCTCCAGCCATATGACGGAGAATATGATCTGATCGGTTCCAGAGATGACGCATTCCTAAAGTACCGACCTTTGAAAACACGAGAAAATAAACAATTTGGTTTCTCAATAAGGCGCTATAATTTTTTTCCTAGCATAGCTGTATTAAAATCCTCGAGGTCCTTGAAACCTAAACCTCTCTCTTCTTTTTTCAGACATAATTTATCTCATGATTTCTAATGCATTCCACGTGTACTACCTCCATGGCTCCACCAAAACTGTGCTACCGCACTTGTAAGCTTCTTCGTGGTTGCCTTAGGTAATCTATAAACAGACATCACATGATTTGGTAACGCCGTAACCACTGATTTGATAATCACCTCTTTCCCTCCCTTTGTGAAAAACCTGAAAGTCCATCATGTCACTCTTTTACTTAATATTTTCTGGATAAATCCAAATACTTTTATCTTCAACCCGTTGAAACTCTCTGGGAGTCCTAGATAGGATCACATACCTCCTACATTCTGAATTCCTAGTATATCCCTCAACTTTTGTTTGTTCTCCTCCCCCAATGTTATGTCCAAACTGAACTGAAAAATTCTGAAATTTATTAATTGACCAGAAACCGCTTCATATTCCTTCAAGATGGTGAATATCGTTTGGCACTCTTCCGATTGCGCTTTACAGAAAAAAGACTATCATCTGCAAAAAGTAGATGAGAGATCGCTGGGCATGCTCTAGCAACCTTCATTTTTGTTAGTTGTGTCTGACGCTCCGCCTTTTAATGTTGGTAATCAGCGCCTCTGTACACATAATAAATAGATAAGGAGACAACAGACCCCCCGTTTTAATCCACTATGTGGTATAATCGAGCCCTTAGGTTGACCATTTATCAGAACTTGATATTGTACAAATGATAAACATTCCATCGTAAGCTTTATCCAGTGAGGGTCGAAGCCCATCTTAGAAAGCAAAGCTTGAATAAAATCTCACTCCACCCTATCGTATGCCTTACTTATATCTGTTTTTATCGCCATAAGGTTTACTTGGCAAGCTTTATTAGCCAATAACCCATGAAACATTTCCTGAGCAATGAGGATATTATCTGAGACTAACCTCCCTGGTACAAAAGTCGATTGTGTTTCCGAAATAAGCATGTGCAAACAAACCTTCAATCGTTGACATAATACTTTTGAAAGAATCTTGTATCCCACGTTGCAAAGACTTATTGGTCTAAGCTCCGTCATTTTTGTGGGTCTCTCAGTCTTTGGGATCATACAAATATGGGTATTGTTCAACTGGGGATCCAGCTCTCCCGAAACCAAAAAGTCATTCACCATCTCTACCAAATCCTTCTTAATAACATGTCAAGCATGCCGGAAGAAAAACACAGTCATCCCATTCGGTCATGGCGCCTTCTCTGGATGCATCATAAATAAATCCTGTCGGATCTCCTCTTTCGTAGCCGTCCTCAATAATCTTTGATTCATTTGGGCTGTGATATTTGAAGGCACTTCCTCTAAAAAACTTTCGAACTCGGTTGGACAAGTAGAAGTAAATAACTCTTCAAAATAGTTCACCATTACTTGTTCTACCCCACTTTCCCCTGTTACCCAATTTCCATCATTATCATGTAGTCCCACAATTTTATTTCTTACCCGACATTGTTTTGTTACGGCATGATAGAACTTTGTATTAAGATCTTCTGAAGAGTACCACATGTTTCGACTCTTTTGATACCAATAATCCTCCTCATTATTATATGCATTCTGTAACTTTCTAGAGATTTCCAAGATATCTTCATGTGTCATGTTATCATCCATTTGTACTGCTTCAAGTGCCCGTTGAAGAGCTTGTATGTTCTCCTTACCATATGGAGGATTGTCTTTTCTCCACCTTGCTATCTCATGTCGGCAATTACTGATTTTTGTCACCAACCCACTTTGGCCATTATTATCCTCCGTTCATCCAGCCACCAGAGACTCCATAAAACCCTCTTGTCCAATCCATCTCTTATCAAACCGAAATTTCCCTCTCCGTTTACAAACTTTATCCTCCATATGTGCCAAAACTGGACGATGGTCCGAACCTACCATCCCCAAGTATTCTGTATATGAACACGGAAAAATTGTGTGTCGTTCTTCATTAGCTAGTGCTCGATCAAGGCGGCATCACACTATCACCGCTCCTTTCCAGGACATTTTATTTCCCCAAGCCGGGAAATCAATTAGACCACTATTTCTGATCATATTATTAAAAGGAACGAAAGAAACCAAGCTCCTAACCGCCCCCCCCCTTCCTTCTCATGATTCCCTGTGATTTTATTTAAATCACCAGCAATAAACCAAGGTTCTCAGCGTGCTAAACCATAACGAGTTAATCGTTCCCAAACTTGTTCTCGTAATTCTTGAACCAGGTCACCATACACGAAAGTAAGAAAATTTGTTTTCCCCATTGCTACCGCTTCTACATTAATCATACTATTGCTTGAGAATAAAGTATTTATTTGATACATTGTTATAAAATAAAGCGAGCCCTCCACTTCGGCCAATAGGTCCACTGTAACCAAATGGTCATATCCAAAATGTGCCTGGAAACCCTTGTACAGAGTCACACTCTTGTTTTGTTTCCGATAAAAATAGAAAATCAGATTTATATTTATGCCATATTTCTCTTAGATAACTAATTGTCCACTTGTTTCTCATTCCTCTACAATTCCTGCTGAGTACTTTCATAAAACAAACTTGGAAAAAACTTCGTAGAGCTCGTTATAAAATGGTATAATGAAACCCGAAACCTTATTTGACCATTTTCCTTCCTGCAGCATATTTGATACAACAAGACTAATCCTGTGAGGTTAATTTAGATCATCAAATTCTCCTTTGTTGCAATATTAGAATTTGTATTGACAATGTTCCTTACGAGCCAGCTTGTGATAGCACTCCTTTGTTGTGCCATATAATTATCAAAAAAGAATCTTATTGAAAAAGATATTACCCATTCGCACTCTCTGTTCTTTGGTCCAAAATCAGAACAACACCTAATACAAATTTTTAAATTCAACACCTGATCCAAATGTAATAATATTGATGTGTCTACTAAGCCAATCGAATAGTCTTTATTTTTTCTAGACATAATTTGTGAACCAATAATTTCATCTCGAAACACCATACATATCACAATCAGACCATAGTCAAACACAATCCAGCTACAGACCCTGATGAACGGAAATATTAAAGTAATGAATTGAAAATTATCTATCTCTTCAGTGCCAAGAATCTTATCACTTATTTTCCCAATATCCGACCGAAAGCCTTTGTCCATAAAGCTTTTCTCTGGTGAAGGTAATAACCAATAAAGCTTCACCATAGACCACATTAAACCTCTGGCCCCTAGTTGCTTTACCAAGAGTAGAAACCACAATCCCTTCTCCATCACTGATCATGTTCCCTGAAACTGGTTTGAAGAGACCAGTCGTAGAGATTGCATCACAAAGAAACTCCCAAACGCTGCCTTCCATAGCCCCAGCCAAGCAGTTAGGAACCATAAACCTCCATAACTTATATTGGGACCCCAATGCCAACCAAAACTCTCCCTTGGTACTGCATCAGAAGCAGGGAACCAGGTGAAATCATATTCCATCAAAACAAAACCGTAAAAACTAATTTTATTCCAAATCTGATCTGAAAAAGAGCCAAGCTAGAACACCATAAAAATAAAAAAACATTGAATCGTAAACTTCTTACATAGTATATTAGACAACTATAGTATATTAGACAACCAGGAAAAGAAAAACCATAAACTAAAGAATGCCATAGAAATAAAGGGTAGTCTCTGTTCACCAGTTTACCAATAAATAGTGAATATATAGTAATATGAAGACCCCACAAGGACCCCGTACATCCTTATTGAGAAAACCTGCATTCAATATCACCAAGAAAGTATTCCCATGTTTCCTCATTTTCATAACTCTGTTATCCTCCCAGAATGCTCCATGAAATACTTCTCGCTGCAACATAAAAGACCTAGCTTTGAAAACTTTGAATGTGTTTAATGAGACATCATTCAAGCTTCCATCTTCTCAAAGACGCACCCATCGTAGGTGGACTACAGTTAGGATGATCCATGTTTCCATAATGGTCAGATAAGCACCGCAGAAGCTCGTCCTCTGCATTTGTCTAGTCCCGTGGAATGACCACTTGTGCCAATGAGTTAATACCTCCTTACTCGCAAAACACTGAAAGCATCTGATACCCATTTGTTTGTTCCCACTGGAGACACTAAACTTCATAAGATCGAGATCACAGTCCCCCTGCATTAAACCCAAAAGAAAAGCTACGCTTCTCTTAAAAGAACCTAAACCATCTAATTCTCCAGCAAGAAAATCGTAATAACGTTCTATCCTAATCTGAGAATCAAGGTTGTGTTCTATATGCTGAGCAACGAGTCTAGGAGTCCCTCCATAAAACCATTCCAACCCTTTACCAAGTGGCCTAGAAACCTTAGAATCATTAAACACTATCAAATGTGAATAGTCATGTGCTTGTTCTGGACATATTTTAACCAATATCCCCGAGATCCTAACCAAATCCCACCAGGTAAAAACGCTTTCAACTACTGCTTTTTTTCTTAACATACATGTGTACGAAAATCTCCCGCTCCTCATATAAACATGTACTTAATATTGTGGTAAGTTGACTCTCCGAGTCTCCACATTATAGAAACGCACCAGTCTGAAGCTTGAGCCCCATCTGTTCCTCCCATCTTCTGGTCTAACTTGATCTTTATAAATCCTCTAGTTATCCCCGAAAACAAGTCTCGTGAATCATCACTGTGAAGCTTTTCCCCACCACTCCACTTTAGTTTAAACCCTCCTCGACCCTCTGCATCCATATTAATAAAACCAATAAGATCCCATTCCACAAACATGAAAAGCCAGAAACCATATCCAACATAACAAAACTCCAATTATTTTTGAAACTAGCTGTAGTGAACACCAACAGCCCCCTAAAAGGGCAGAGCCCAACATAAAACACAAACTGAAGCAAATTCAACAAACACAAAGGGCTGAACAACAAAAACAAAGCAAAAAAACCAGAAAACACCAAACAACCACAGTTCTTCTCCTCTAAAAAGCACTTAATCATAACCTTCTCATAGTTTAGTATCTTGTTTTGGATTTGAGGGACCCTTCTCTTCTACCTGTTTGGAGCCACCGCCTTTGCGAACTCCCTGTTTAACCACTCGCTTACGTGGTGAGAGTAAACCGTGAACCATCTTCTTCTTAGTTATTCCTCTTATGACAGCCGGGAAAAGCTTCTTTCGGGGACCCGCTTTCTTATTTTTCCCACAAGTATTAATCTCTATGCCCTCCACTGCTTGCACCAGCGTATCCTCTGTTTGCTCTTCATCCTTCTCTTCCTCGTCTGTAAGGTCCATGAACTCATCCTCCATTCCCTCAATACCCTCTTTTCCTCCTTCATCAACTTGCTCCCCTTCAACCTCCAGTCCCTCGTGTCTTTCACATGTAGTATCGTCTTCTAACGCTTCGTTCACCAGGTCTAGCCCATTTTCCACCTATACAATCTTCTCATCTTTCTCTACCAGCTGTGGAGAAAATAGTACCACACTGACCCCTCCTTGGTTGATGGAATGGGTCTTAACGTGATCTCAGACTCCGTGTAAGTCTTTTTCACAGTTCCTCTCGGAGGCTGGAGCTCACCATCTTCTTGTATAGTTTCCCTACGCTTACTCAAAGAGCCTCGGTCTTTCCTCAAATCCCAAGAAGATCGTCGCCTTTCCTCCTGATTCTGACCTCGTTTCTGTTCCCATCTACCATTTCTCTGCCTTGATACATTTTCGGAACTCTAACCCACTTGGCTTCATCATCCTCATACATTTTACCCTTACCTTTCCCTTTATACCCTCTTTGGTCTTTATAGCTCTATTGATTTCCCGTATTGCCGTTGATAATAACCTCCTTGCACCATCATCATGACGGCCCACTGTTTCGTCTCTATCCTCCCTCCTCTTCTCAGTGCTCGTCGGATTAAGCTCACAGTGATCATCATGATGAGATAACCTGAAGCAGAGCTTGCAATATCCAAAAAGCTTCTCGTATCGTAAAGAAATGACTTCCTCTTCTGCTTCATAAAACTCCCCACATTTGTAGTTTATAGAAGTCTCAAAGCACATCTCTTTATTACCATCTATCACCACCCGAATCTTCCCATAGTCAAGATCCACATCCGTTGTTTCTCCTATAGCATCCCCAATACCTTGAAAGGTTTCAGCCGACCAGAACTCCAATGGAACACCAACCACCCTGATCCAGAATGGAATCTCAGAAGGAAAAGTTCTTACCATCTTTGGTTGCCACCAAGCCAGCGCTAGCATCCAATAATCAAAATGGAACGATTGCATATCTAAAACCGCCTCCATCTCTTCCTCTGTCTCAAAATGAAACTGGAATTTCCCCATCCCTAAATCTGTTCCCACAACACGATCCTCCAGCTTCCATATCTTCGGCAATGCTCCCAGTAACGCATTGATGTCTTGAGTCCGGGGGGGGGTTGAAAAATCGTCCTATCAGAGTTTTGGAATAACTCTTGATCAAGTCTGAGTTGTCGGAATGGGGGACAAAGATCTTCACACGATTTCGGTCTCCCTCACCAGACCTACTTTCCTCCACTTTCTCGATCAATTGACTCTGAGACATGATAACCAAAGCCGATGTAAAACAAGAGTATTTGCACAAGTAGTAAGTTGTGTTTTGAAGTGTGAGAAACCAATTTTGCCTTCATCTCCTTTTATATGTAAGTCTCTGATTCCATGTCTCCACGCAAAAAATCTTGCTCATAATGACCAGATATCCTAATTTCGATTCTGAATTATTCGATCGTATCCACCCAATTCCCGCCAGGCCTCTCCAAAATTGTATAATAGAATCTCACTAGTATCCTGATAAAATCTCCTAACCCATCTGATCCAATCGGTATATCTCTGAGGCCTAATCTCATTTTAATGAGAACGAGATTCGTGCATGTGTAGATCTGTGAGTGATTTGCCCAGATCCAAATCCCTGGAACCAATCTTGACTTTCCATAACCCTGAGTCAACCAAATCATCATCTTTCCTTCACGGTCCCATCTCCTCTGGATTTCCTCATCATCACCTATCTCTCCCCGATTCCAAATCCCCCTCTTCAATCATGGATCTCACTTTCGAAGTCGCATCGAAAACCTAGTAAAATATCGCCCTCGCCATCTCCGTCTTCTGTTTTACCTTTTTATCACCAGATAATGTTCAATAAGAATCATTTATTTAATGTTATATGAAAATAATTTATATTAAGAATATATTTTATAACTTTTCATTACAGAAAGTTAATTATTTAAAACTTATTTTGTTTTTTAAAAAATAGGGCTTTTGCCAAAACTAACCCACAACTTGATTTTAACCCAAATAGAAGACCCAAACTTGAATCAAATGCAAATCTAACCTAAAAGCGTTATGAAATTACAGCATAGTCCCTTGTGGCCAAACAAAAAAACAGAAGACATTTGTACGAATATTGCCCCAGTAAATTGTCTGAGTCGTCGGAGATGTTTTCCAGTCATCTGAGATGTTTTTCAGTTGTCCAAACGACTGAGATGTTTTTTAGTCGTCTAAGTTTTCTGGATGACTGAATCTTAAAAATAATTTATAAATTTTGTAAAAAATATTTTGATGAGTGAAAAGTTAAAATCATGTAATTATAAACAGTTTTAAGTGATATAAATTAAGAAATGATAAAATTGATTTGTTTTCAACATAGTTGAGTGGAAATAGTGAATCATGATGTTCTTTGGTTTAGGGGTTTGGCAAACATATGTGGTAGTATTGTATGTATTCTTAGGGTTAAATTTTGAAAAGCTGAAATGTTTTTTTACAAAAAATAATTTTTACCTCTATGTGTTTATTTCTGTGTATAGTAAACACTTTTCAAGTTTAATTTGATTTTTCGAAGTGTTTGATTAGAGAATAAAGTTTAGGGGTTATGTTTAGGGTTTAGAAGACTGAAATTTCAGTCGTCTTTTTTAAATTATTCACACGATGACTCAAATTTCAGTCGTCATATCGTACTGAACCGTTAATTTTACCAATGTACGTTTTAACCTAACCGGATCATTTACCTGACGTATAAAAGCTATTTTCACTATTTCACAACTTTCCGAAACCCTAGCACCGTTTTTCTTCAAAGGCGACTTTGAAGGCGATTTCGTGTTCCGCCGTTCTCTTCGCCTGTAATCTCTCCGATTTCGATGAATCTCGTTTCTCCTTCATGCCTTAGAGTATTTTCGTAGTTTAAACTAACCATCCGTTTCTTTTCTTCAGATCTGAAATCTCGTAACCCTTTCCTCCGCCGCCGGTATGTTAGTTCTCATGTCTTAAGGCGTTTAGCCGCCGGAAAACCCTAAAAATTGTAGTCTTGATTCTTCTTTTCCATTCGATTTGCAGATCTGTAACCGCTTGGGACCACATCTTCTCCTACCAAATCTTCTCCGACAATATATCTTCTCAGACTGTAAGTCATTGATATATAGTGTTTTTATAGGTTTTTAAACATCTTATCTTAGTTCATATTGATCATTTAGGTTGCATTTAGAAGTCTTTGTTGTATATATTTGTTCATTTGCATACATTAGGGTGTGGAGTGCACAATTGGAAGGTTTGAGGTCAATTGGAAAGGATATATTTGCAAATTACAAACTTTTGGGTCGAAGTGAAAGGAAAAGGAAATCCAGGGACCAAAGA
>JABAYD010037571.1:0-14123 GCA_014822095.1 Diplotaxis tenuifolia
TACCTTTGGGTTAACTAATCCTAGACTTTTTTGTTTAGAGTTGAAGAGTGAGAGTTTGGGGAAAGAGTTTCCAATTTGAAAAAATTAAAAAAACTTAAAATTTTCAAAATAAAAAATGTTATTTTGGTCATTTTAGTTTTTGAGGGTTATTTTTGTAACATAAACTTAGAAAAGTGTTATTATGAAGATTTGCCCAATTAAATATGAACGAGTGTCCTACTTGTTTGTTTCCAAAGGAAAAATAAATAAATCTATTACTGTATATATTTATGTGAATGGAGCACTCACAAAAAAAAAATCGTCTATTTCTATAAATTTACTTTTGTTATAATAAGATTTCGTGTAGCTAGCTGTTAGCTAAACAAAAAATATCAAGGAGATGATAATTTCTTTTTTGAAAATGAAGAAGAGAAATTTATAATGATATTATTTTGACAATTTCAGATGGAATTCGATTGTGTTGAAGTTGAACTTTACTATTTTACTAACAGCTAGCTACATTGCATGAGACCTAGGTTGCATGAGATCGGAAACGGATACGTGGAAATGAAAACAAATAAGTAATATAATTATTTTTTGTATATTTTATTAAAATTATAATTAATAAATAGAAAAGTAACACATGTTATCATTCGATAAAATTATGGAGAGACTTCGTTCCAAATCAAATCATTATTCTAAAATGATATCAAATATCAAAAGATAATATCAAAATATATGATAATAAACATGTAATCACTATTATAAAATGCCAAATTGTTATTTTTACGTTTTTAATTATAATCGCGAGTTCCCAAATTAGAATCGCGAGTTTTCAAATTAGAAACGCAAGTTTCCATCGTGTTTCCAAAATGAAATTTTCGAGAAACGTGTTTCCAAAGAATTTCCTCGAGTTTCCAAGAGATTCCGATTCCGAAACGTTCTGAAGCAAGAAACGGACCTTGAACGGAGTTTCCATGCAACTTAGCATGAGACTAAATATATTTGAAACAGAACCCTTCAAACAATTTAAGACGGTCTTGGAATTATTATATGATACTTTATGGTGTAAACTGTAAATCACTATTCTTAAGTTGATAAATAGACGGTCCAAACACAATCAATGTGGTCATTGTTCACACATTTTAAATTTAGCGAACGGCAGCATAAACCAATCTCATGGCCCTATAAAGACAACATCTTTGGGGCACTCTACTCCATATTTCCAGCACAACTACTCATATATACAAACTCCTAAGCCTTAGTTCTAGTTCCTTTGAAACAAAAAAAACATGAAGCTATTCGCTATCATTGTGACCAATATCATCATCTCGATAGTATTTGACCAACCACCCATCACCACTGAAGCAAGAAAGTTGAGGAAAACAATCGGCCAAGATCATTTCAAAGCTGGGTCAACAGGTCACTTTGTGCCTGCTTCTCCAGGAAACAAACCTGACATAGAACATAAAAAAGGTAATGAAAATGTTGAAGGTTTTCAAGGTGACGACTTCAAGCCCACGGAAGGAAGGAAGTTGCAGAAAATTAACGGTAAAGATCATTTCAAAACCGGCGTCACAGACGACTTTGCACCCACAGCTCCAGGAAACAGTCCAGGAGTGGGGCATAAGAAAGGGTTTAAAGATGACTTCAAGCCCACGGAAGGGAAAATGTTTGAGGAAATGAACGGTCATGAATATCATTTCAAAACAGGAACTACGGACGACTTCGCACCTACTTCTCCGGGAAACAGTCCAGGTATGGGTCATAAGAAAGGAGATGACTTCAAGCCTACGACACCAGGACACAGCCCTGGAATTGGCCATGCCGTCAAGAACGATGAGCCTAAAGCTTAGAAGAAAACTATATCTTCAGTTTACATATTATTTTACGATACTCGATTTTAAATTTGCTAGACGATTATTAATATTGTGATGGATTCATGATTCAAGATCATGAATAAAAGTAGGTTCATAATTGTTTCTTAACATCTAAATTCTCTTGATATTGTATGCCTTATATATGTTGATATTGTAGTTTTTGTACAGCATATTGATATTATTATTGATGATGAATCTTTAGTACTTGTTATATCGTACGTAATGTTGGTATAGAATAATATTTTTGCCACCATGGTAGATAAACGGTACGTGTACGTATGAGGGCTTTTGACTGCTGTGATATTAGAAAACAATGAATTTTAGAAGATACTGTAGTATTTTGCACGCCCATTTAGTTATACACACTTAAATAGGAGTTTTAAATTTACTGTAGTGTTAGTGTGTTTACACCATGGAGTTTAAACACACTGACGGTTGGTTTAAGAAAACAACACATTTGTAGTAAATAACACGTATTCAAATTTCTTTTGAAAATATATACCATTTTGGTGTAAGAAAACAACACATTTGTAGTAGAAGTGGCTATGTATCTTGAGGCCTAACCTGATTTCTAAATTTGCAGTTATTTTGTTAATTTTTGTTGCTTTGGCCGAGAAGTTGGTGCAACATATGTGATATGTACTTGTACAAATTTTCTGCTTGATTTATTGATAGTGCTTGTGCTGTTGTGCAGTAACCTCACCATGGGAGACTTAAAAAGACATCTTAAAAAGGCTACAATAATTTAAACCAATATTCGAAAATTAATCATTATTGTAGGCTTCTAGCCATGTTCTTGTAGTGCACCAAGAAGCAGCCCAACTAGATTCCATTCACGATATACGAATATTCTTCTTATTTTGAGGGATGTGATTGCGTTGGTCGCTAAAGCATAGAATATGAGACAACTATAAAAGCAATAACGACACGGTGTGTTTTTTGTCATGTGGACGTTTAACATATGAATGCTCGACCGTACTTTCTTTCCTTACCTGACATCTCTTTCACTGGCTTCTTTTACATTGACATTTGAAAATGTATAAAGCTATTACAAAGAGACATGTAGGAAGTTAAAAAGAGCACTAACTTAAGGTCTGACAATCTCTCACAAGCAAAGTACAATAACAAGATCAATAAACAAATAAAAGTAACGTCACCAATTTCACAAGAAACAAGTATACACACGAATAAATCAAAACCAAACCACCACCAAATCAAATGTTCTTATACATGTAATCAGTTCGAAACTTGCTTCTATGTAAATTAAAAACCAACCGTAACCATGTTCTTATACATATAAGCACTAGCCGAAGGGTGTGGACACAGGTGCAGGTCCAGCAAGTGCATCAGACCGTTTAATGCTTCCCATACCACAAATGATACAACCTGGGGACGAAAGCGCAGCAAACTTTGCGCCACAGAGATCACAAACATCATACCCAATGGTGGATAACCTGCTGAGTGTGGCTGAGCATAACTGAGACGGATCTTCAAGCGGGTCGATAGATTTGTTGGACATGCCTCTTTGGACACAGAGATCAACTAGTCCTCTCAATTCTTCTTGCTTGCTAGCCGGTGCCTTTGAGAGAAGCAGCTCCAGCATCTGCTTTGAGTAGCCATAGTTTTGTACTTCCATGTTTCTTTTGATTGCTGTCCTTATGCAGTTTATGCGGTGCTTTGCTAGTAGTGGCAGTGAAGCTAGATGCCTTGACAGTCTTGCCATTTCGTCCTTTGCGCTTAACGCGCTTGCGCCTTGGACTCTTTGTAGCCTCAAGATCTCCTGCAGTAGGGAGAGACAACGAAAGAAGCATTGTTTAAGATGATTTTTATGAGACATATGAGAGAGAGTTTAAAGCTTTACCCGAAGGAGAGTAACGGCTATCTTGTACTGAGCACAGATTGTGGCTTGAGCTTTGATATCAGCTCCGCGTGATTGGTCCTTAGCCAGAGCCAAGAATGCTTCATCAAAGCAAGAGAGTGCATCTGGAAGCTGGTTTTGTTCCAGATGAGCAAGCCCAGTCTTGAAACATATCGGCGCTGGAGCTCCACGTGGAACCTGAAGGGAACACGTAACAGTGAGATTAATATGTAATTTCATAAAAACCAGAAGAAAATCAAATAAAGATTCACCTCTCCAGGACGAACTGAAGCAGGAGATGTAGGCTGCTGCTGCCCAGGAGGCTTTCCAGAATCCGTATTTGGAACTCCAAGAACACTAAGATCAAGAGGCTGTGAATAAACAGGAACCTGTGGTGGCCCTTGAGTCTGGCCAGGAAGCTGTGGAGGAACACCGCCGTCAGGAAATCCAACAGTCTGGTATGGAACATTTGGTTGTTGAGTAGCGGGAGGAACGCCACCATCAGGAAGACCAATGTCAGGCTGAGTAGTATTATTATTCGCTTGATTTGGAGCACTCTTCGCAGCTTCTGCAGCTCGAGCCATTTGGTCCATTTTCGAGAGATAAGTGCCAGGAGGAAGCAATGTCTTGGCAATCTCAACAGATGGGATTGTGTTTTGGAAGAAATCTTCTGGTATCTGTCCAGCTACAACTCCAGCACCAGATGGAGCTGGTTGGGTCACTGGTTGAGGTTGCTGGGTCCATGAGCTCATTGCGAAAGGATCAACAGGAGCAGAAGCAGAAACAGGAGCAGTTGTTGTTGAAGAAGAAGCAGGCTGGCTTAACATTTCACCCAAGTCCTGGGATCCGGCACTAATTGATTTTGTTCTACTCATTGGTAGGCCAAGCCCATCTCCGAGTTTAAACGTTCTAGTAGCTTCTTTCAGCTTATTGACGTCCACAGTTGTAGATGTTGGCTTCTCTCGTATTCTGATTTGCAGCTTCTTAGCTTTTGGTACACCTTCCTCGTCACTGCTGCTGCCATCACCAGTAGCACCGTACATTGTTTTCTTGAATTCCTCAGCAGCCTTGGCCTGTTCATCAGCCACGGTTTGTTTTCCAAGAGACTCTAAACCCATCAAGGAACTGGACTCACCAGCAGGAAGTGCCAATGGTTTATCTGAAACAGGTTTAACCAACGTGCTAAGAAGCCCTCCAGGTTTAGAAACTAAGTTATCTTCTTTAATTTCCACCACATTGACTCTGCCTTTGACGCAACCCAAGTAAACACCGATGTGATCAGCTACTATTGAAGGGATGGTTCCATCATCATTTTTCATATATGGCATTACTTCCCCAGCTAGCTCCCATCGAGGTATGTTATTCATGTTGGTAGGAGTCTTGATTTCCCAGTTGCCACCACCCCATTCTGGTCCTTTTGGAACCATACTCTCTGCTGCAAAGTTAGCAAAAATTCCCTGGGTCCATCCTGTAGACCGTACTCGTAAAATCCTTTCACAGTATCGTCTCAACTCAGGATCTCCGCTTTCTTCTTCCAGTTTTTGGGCAAGACGACGCATAGCACTAGGGTTGAGGTGGCATATGAAAAGATCTAGCAGGCTTTCATTGTCGGCTATTACTTCAAACGTTTCCTTTGCGATATCAAATTGGCCATATCTACAGTACAATATGTCCAAAGTAGTTAGATGTTTGAACGTTTGACAAATCATTTCTGTGAGAAACTAGAGCAGAGAAGACTATGGGAACACGGATCAAGAGGTATTCTAAGTTCCAACTAAATATAGATGGTAATTGGGGACGCATATAGGGTAAGATATACTTAAGATGCACTAAACTCCCACAAAGTAGTTCAAACAGCAATGGGGTTAAATAGACCATACAACAATAACTAACTAACAAACTAACTATATATATATATATATATATAATCAGAGACTCAGATTTTATATTTGCGCTGCAAAGAAGGTTTACTTACTTGATACAGGCATATCCAAGATGCCGAAACCTCTGGAACAAAATAGATGTTGGAGGACATTTAGGGTAGTCTCTAGAACGCAAGAACTCGTCCTTCAAAACTGACAACGCGGTGGAGAACTGAAGAGCCTTGATTGCATATGTACAACGTAATACCTAGATTTTGTTCAGAGCCATTAGTAAACCAGATAACGTCAAGAAGAGAGTTCGGTCATAAGTTTTCATAAAATTCGGATCACCTGGTTGAACTGCGGGCCTGCTTGAGCTAGTGATACAGCAAGATGTCCACATACTGGAGGGCTTCTAGATAGAATATCAAGAGATCTTGGAGTGATACGCAAGCTATCAAACCTATTAACAACAAATCAAACAAGATATTTTAGGATCAGAATGGAGTGAATATATATACCTGTTTCAAAGTATTTGATGTTATATATGTAGCAAAAATTCAACGTGTAAGAGAACAGAAGGAAAACCTTGTTGTTATTTGATACAAGATTTCAGAAAGGTCCATTTTCTGCTCAAATGTTTGTTGCATAGTAGAAAATCCAATTAAAAGCGGTTCAAGTAGCCCAACGAGACAGCTCTTGATTTCAATCCCTTTTTTCTGCTTCGGACTTATGTCAGTGGGAACAGCGAGTAATATGCGGTCATTGAGAGCACCAACTAGGGCTGCATTGAAAATAAATTAAAGAGAATGAAATACAGTAAGTTAACCTTAACCATTCAGAGAGCCAAGAATCTATGTACCTGCGTATGGTGTACTGATAGAAAGAATGGTCCTCACTTTCCCATCCCAGCCTAGCAAACATACAGCTGTTGTTGTAGAAAAGAGTAGGGCAGGTCCAACCCACAGAAGAGATCTGAAGTGAGTATAAGTTAAGGTTTTTTCTCAAAATCAACTGAGCACACATCTAAACAGTGTTATCATATCATGCACATGGTTGAAAAGAAACAAAATGTGGTATAATCAGGATATTGATGGTAGTCCTTTGTCATATTTTGTCGAACTGCTTGCCAATACATCAAAATCTGCAGACACCATCAGCACCCTTTGGGTAGTTAATATCCCTGCCACATATCCCCGAGGTGTTTCCTGCCATTGAACCTGAAGATTTTTGGGACAACAATTAGTTCTTCATAAAATGGGTGGCATGTAGACCATAATTTAAGGAACAAGTGTATCATTGATTCTTGTAAAATAAATCAATTTATATCGGCAATAGACCAGCTAACACCAAACATCATGAATCATTTTCCTGTCCTTCTAAACTTCAGAATGAGATCATTTTTATTTCAATAGAGATGTGGCCACATGCGAACCACATCAGAGGGTAAGGAACAAAACGACTATATTTATTGGGATGGTCAATGATTAACATTAATTAATCGACTACCAAAAGTTTTTTGGTTGGATAATTACCCTCCAAACTATTGGTAAACAGTGGTTAGTTCAACAGATGTTGCAGCAGAGCCTGTACAAGCAATCAGCAGGTCATTCTGTTTTGCAGGGAATTTCATACCTGAAGAGCTATTTCATGTTTCTTCAACTTGATTGACTTTCGTCCGTCGCCTTGTGTTGAAATATAATGACCATCTGAAGCGGATAAACGGTACCCTTGAAACAGCTTCGCCAGCCCAATTTGGGTTCCATTGCAAGCAAACATCAGAGTGGACTCTGTAATGAAGTGAACTGGCATCAGTTAGACCTGACATATTCCCGACAATAAGTAAGTTTTGAGAACAGATTATCTGATGCATCACCTATCGGTGTGGAAAACACACGATCAACTTCTGTCTCAAACAAAAACTGTTGTGGACCCTGAATTGCAGAAGGATTTTCTTCCTTGGATTGGTTCTCTTCAGCTAACAAATTCTTTTCATTCTCTTCTATTGTGGTAAGTTTTGGGAGGATATACATAGACAGTCCTGTCTTATCCTCGTCAAGAATAGCAAACTGGTCGTCATTTGGGCCGATAAAGGCAGCATCACAACCTGCATAGAAAAAACAGCTTTGAGATAGTCCTCAATTGTTTGTTTACGCAGAAACATGGGTAAACAAAAAGGATGAACCCCTTAAATCATTCTAAGTTTGCATCTCCTTTCAAGTTAGCAGAGCATTTAATCTCCTAGGACAGCATCAAATCCTACCATAAGAGTCCCAGAGGAAAAAAGACCTACTGGTTTATGGCACACAATGTCGCCCTGATACATCATTTCATATTCTCAAAAACTAAAATAGCTTGGGCGCTAAAGGAAGGTCTCTAAAGATTAGCAAGGGGATCCAGTATCAGACAAACCTTTAGTCGTGCTTCCTTTACTGTTAGGCAACTGGGAACCTGTATTTTCCCAGTAAAGCACAACTTCATTGGTAGCACCACTGAATTCATATACAACCAGAAAGAGGTGCCTTTTACGACTGTAAACAATGTGTTTAGAGTGATACTCCACATTTCCGGGAATCTGAAATTAAAAAGGGCAGTACGTAAAAACAAAACATAAAGAAACTGAATCTAATGGTATCAGAAATTACCGATGTGTACAACTTCTTGTAGATGTTGTCCTTTCCAGAACAGAGATTGTGTGCCATGAGGTCGAGGCCCTCGATATAAAAGGCCCTTATAGGGTAATGAAGAACCCTATTTGGCTTATTAAAGAAATTCAGCTCCAGATGGAATGGCTGTAAAAAAAATCTAATCAGTCAGTCATAAATCACTACTACAGAAAACAAGTTCAGAGCAGTGTTACATACCTGACAAACAGGAATGTCTTTAAGTTGATCATTTGTATCCACGACGGTAATAAGGGGCAACCTTGATATTGGAGCAGTTTTGGCATGACCCTCCATAAAATGCTGTATGAATTAAGTCACGGCTTAGCTAAAAAATATTCCAAGATAGTAAACAAACATAATCTTTAAGCAAAAAGGTAAAGCACGCATACACTATATAGGAATGCCTTCCGTGCAATATCTGATATTGTAAGCTGACTCTGGCTGCAGAAACGTTACAGAAAGGAATACGAAACATATGATATATGAGAAACTTGAGTTATTTGATACAGTTATATTCCAGGCTTATGATACTAAATTTTTACGGAAATTTCCAACACTGATTGCATGAGGTAATATCCGCCTACCCCTTGTGATGCTGCTCCTGTAGCAGAGCTTGGAGTTGATGCTCGGCCAAAATTCCAGAGGAACCCATCAATGAAAGCTTTTCCTTCAGAACAGAAGCTGTAATTAACCTCAAACGTTAGAAGGCAGGATAGATACCGAACAACTCAAAACGAGCCTACAGTCCTTGTTATTATCAGAGGTTTAGTTTCTCTCAAGAGACAAATCCGTACAGCCTAAGGAGAGCATCGCTTGTTATGGGAAAATAAAAACAATGCTCAAGATTCACCTGAAGATCCCTTAGCACTTTGCAGAACTGCAAAGAGCTGCTTCCTTCCTTCCCTGGTCTGAGCTGCTCGATTTTGAGTGTTTTCATTACCCGCCATGTTCTGTATAAAATCCAGTATGTCAGAGAGACAGAAGCCACACTTCTACCTAATCAAAAAATGGTAGTAGGAAGTAAATGATTGTTCTTAACTGCAAATATCAAAGCTGCTAAGTTCAGCTTTGGGTGAACTTCTATAGTTTTGATTCGTGGTAAAGGATAAACAGCTTCCCCACCCTGTTGAGAGAGAAGTCGAGGAATGTCTACGGATTCCATAGCTGCCAAAAAGGACAGTGATACACTTCATAACACAGTTTCCAAACCAAATCATGGGAATCATGTGGATCCACTTAAAGAGACATCAAGTTTACCGGCAGGCTCAAAAAAGTTAGTTTGTGTTGAAGGTCTGTTGGGATTTATTATCACTCGCGTTTTCCACACTTGAAGAGATCCATCCTTGGACACAGTGACAAGTACACGCAACATAGGAAGCCAGGAGATCGAAGTGATTGCTTGCGAACCCACTTGTGTACTGCAGTGATACCAAAAGAAGATATACAGAAATGAAAATGAATATTACGAGTGATAAAATCCCATGCAAGCTGACATAAAGCCGAAAGCAACGCAACTTCACTTACATTCCAATCATATTAGGTCTTTCAGTTGAAACATCCCAAGCTAAAAGTGTACCCCTCCTATCTCCAACAAAAATCCATTCCAGTGTTGGATGAAAAGCAAACGAACTAGCGCCGATGAGTTTTATGGTATTATCAACTGCAAAAAAAATAACAAGGATGCGTAGTTAATGGAAGCTAACACTCATGACACCTCAAGCGAGAAGAATAAAGACAATGAGAAACGAGGGATCCCTCCTATACTCACGCTGTAGTGTATAATGAACACCATAAGTATGAATGTTATAGGCTCGTATCAACCCCTCTGCATATGCTACATACTGAAAAAAGACACAAATCAAAACAAAAGAAACCAATTAAGCATGCGTACAACAAAACCAGATTCCACAAAACATTAAACCCTGGATATTGTATCTTACCAGGACAGGAAGTCGAGGATGGCAAGCAATGTTCACAATTGGTTTCTTCAGGTCGGTCTTAATTTTTGTCGGAGCTCTTCCACCTTCCACAGTTCCAACAACTACAACAAGAACAATAAATGGCAGCAATTAGTGAAGTAAACAAAAACATAACACCTAAAGATCATCTCCAAGGTACTCCTCTAAATCTTATTCCTCTGAATGCTATTTATTACTCTAAATAAAGAGGAGAATTATTTTTTTCCTTTATACATTGCACAAATTTTCGTCTTTCAAAAGTATAGAGATAGGTTGGAGAGACTCTAGATCTAACCTGTAACGCTCATTCTTTTAGGGAATCCAAAGAAGACAACAGGTTGAAGCGGCGTCACAGCAAGATGAACCTCTGCATCTATAGAAATATGCTCACTCCTCTTCTCAGGTGAATGCAACACACAAGTCTGCTCCGTCTCAAAATCACACGACCTAATTGTACAATCCTAAACCGAATCCAAATACATCAATATATACTGAAACACACCAAGCTGCTAAAACTAGCCTTCCACGAATCCAAAGATTAACATACTAAAACACGAAGCCAAAACTAAATATTCCACAGATTTTGATTTACCTCAAGAATCGCAACGACGGCGTTGCTGCTAGTAGGACTATACAACATCCTAACAGCTGGAGATCCGATATCGATCGACGCGATCTTACATCCCGTTAATGCATCAAACTCTGCACAAACCAAAAACAGAGGGATTAAGATCGAGGAATCACGATTACGAATCGGGAGAGATTGGTGTACCCATGATGTGAGAGCCGACGGCTACGGCGATTACGGCCTGCGTGGGATGAAACGCAGCCGTGTGAGGTTGAAGCGGCTTGCTGATGCCGCGACCTACGTGGCGCAGATCCAGATGCTGCACCGTCGCCCACTCCATAACTCTGATCTCTTTTTCGCGTGATCGATCAGTGTGAGATCCAACGGGAAGATCAGAGAAATCAAAATAGATTGGTGAAGAAAGATCTATACCGAAATGGCGAAATGTCAAATATTTGGGTCGGGTTTTCCGGGTCGGATATTTTGGTTTTTGTTTTATTCCGGGTCGTATATTTTGATTGTTCGTTTTAATTAAAAGGCCAAAGGCCCAAAATGGGTTCATGCAAACTTCTAATTGGCAAAATACACAGTTTAGTTGATTCTAACGCAACGGTTAGTAAATGGGACTTTACAATATCGTAGACAAATGCGTATTTCATTTTTTTTCTGTAACGAGTACTTGAAAATTATCAATACAATATATCTCCCATAAATCCCCTAAACATATAATATTAATATAATTAAACTATGAATTAAGTTTTTCAAGACAAAGAAATTAAAACAACGAAAAACATATTAAAAAAATTATAATTAGTTGACCAAAAAAAAATTAAAAAGATTATAATTAAAATGTTCACAAACTAAAAACTCACGTCTTATATATATATATACTTGATGAAGTAAGCATATGAGTTATTTTTTTGTAGATCCCATAATTTTTTTAGAGGGTCCGATTCAATCAAATTTAAAATCAATTAGCAATGTCTTGCAATTTATCCAATTTTAAAATTTAAAGATAGTTTAGGTTAGTGAATCTAAGATCTCTCTAATATACCTAGGATTTCTATTTTATTCTTTCATGAGAGTCCATAATAAATTATTTGAAATCAATTTAAAATATATATTTTAAAATTATTTAAAAATGAATAACAATAAATTTTAAAAACTCTTTCATTGAATAAACCTATATTTTAAATTAAAATATAGAATTATCATTTGAATAACGGTGAACTAAAACTCTATTAAAATACAAAGTTGAATAACACCCACTTAAATATATAATATTAAAAAAAATTACAAATGAAGATTTTTAAAAAATATAAAGATGACATATAGTTAAAAAGGATCATAATTTCAAAATTTCTCAAACTAAAAACTGACAGTTTCCTCCGTTTTCTCATTCTGTTGGAATGTTCATTCGTTTTCGTAAGAGATAATGGTCCTAAATATCTTTTAGGATATACTAATAGTAACGAGATATGGAATATTAACTGCTATATACCTTTAACCTAAAAACAAAATATCAAAATCGTTCCTATATATATAGGACGATATAGTCGTGCAATCATTTGTTCGGTACAGATCTTCCTTTTTACCACATACACCATGAAAAGCTCCATCATTCTAGTGGCAGCAGCTTTCCTGATCTGCCTCGTTACTTTTCCGACCACAACCGTCGGCAAGGACCTGAGATTCTTTCCAGTACCTATCGAAGGATGGCCACATCCGTCTGAAGCCTCCACAAACGAGATGTTTATTAGCACCTCCCATAAGTTTATTAACTATGGAGACTCCAAAGTTTGGAAATGTACTTATAGCAACGGATCTGGTCCAGCCATTTCCATTTCAACCCCATCAACTCCGTCACCGTCAACACCATCAACTCAGTCTCCTACGCCTTCTACTCCAGAAACGCCGTTACCGTCAACACCATCAACTCCGTCTCCTACACCTTCTACTCCATCAACGCCGTTACCGTCAATACCATCAACTCCGTCTCCTACTCCCAAAACGTCTCCTCCGCCACCAACACCATCTCCAACTCCCAAGAAAGCTCCATCTCAATCCCCACCGCCCCCAACACCGTCTCTTCCTCCTCCAACTCCCACGAAAGCTCCATCTCCTCCTCCGCCAACACCATCGCCTCCTCCTCCAACTCCCACGAAAGCTCCATCTCCTCCTCCGCCAACACTATCGCCTCCCCCTCCAACTCCCATAAAATCTCCATCTCCACCACCACCAACACCATCGTCTCCTCCTCCAACTCCCATAAAAGCTCCATCTCCACCACCGCGAACACCATCGCCACCGCCACCGCCACCGCCACCAACACCATCTCTTCCTCCTCCAACTCCCAAGAAGTCTCCCTCTCCTTCACCGCCAAGTGATGATGAGTCATCGTCATCTCCGAGCCAGCCATCAAACCCACCTCCGGAGGATCATCATCACGAGTATCCATTGGAACACGTTAGACGTTGTTATAGTAACATGGGACGTGTTGGGTTTTGTCGGGGAGAGATGGCGTACAGTTTCTACACGAGGTTGTTTAAAGTCAGCAAGTATTGTTGCGATCTTATCGTCAACATGAAAAACGAATGCGACGATGTCATTTGGGGATACTTCCACGATCCTCTCTTTGTTCCTCTTGTTCGTTGCACTTGTCATGTCACCTTCTAGTTCTTTGTTTCTTTTCTTAGTTAGGGTTTTATTTATTTATTTTTTATTTAATGGTTGGTTTGTTCTTGTTTGAATTCATTTAGTCATATGCAATATTGTTGTCGTCTATATCTTATGGACACCTCTTTTGTGATAAACGTCTCAATAACATGGCTTTCTTTTATTGCCTTCCTAGCTTGTTTTTTTTTTTGTTTACAATGAGAGTAAAATTGGTTACCAATATATATCGCAGTGAGGAGAATTTTTGTTTTGGACTTAGAAGGATATTTAGGAATAGAAAACTGTTGTATAATATCGCTGTATATTCAATTTTTTACTTTTTTTTCTTGATGGCAAATTTCTAAAATCTTATAATCTGCTAAGTTGAAATGGATATGATTTTATCTTTCGTGATTTTCATATCTAAGTCTTTGACTTAGCTAGATTGTGCTCATGCACAATTTAACTTAAACAACATAAAAGCTTTTGGTAGGATAATTTCATTTACTGAGGAAAACAAATATTAATCTAAAAAGGTGATAGTGCAACGTAACAATAGAATCAACTCGTTAGTTAACTCAACTGCTAAACTTTTTATCCGTTGACACTCTTAGTTTAAAGGAGTTTAAAATATCTTTAGTATATATAGGGAGTGATTGGTTGAGATTTATCTCATTACTTTAGCTTTATTTATTTT
>JABAYD010037580.1:0-17061 GCA_014822095.1 Diplotaxis tenuifolia
CTAGTTTTCCTTTTACCACATTGGGTTTTGGGTTTTCCAGGAGAGGTTTTAACGAGGCAACATTAAGCACACTACGAGCTCTATACGGTTCTGGCATCCAAGGGGGAGTGTTATGAATTATATGTTTGTGGATGTCCAGCAACCATTAGTTTGTAATAGGCTTTCGTTTACTAGACTTTGGCCCATTAGTGGCCCACTATGTATTAGGCTCATTAGGGTTATGACTTTGTAACTCCTTATATAAGGAGCACTTCTATTGTTAATGAGACACACGAAATTCCATTTCTTTCACAATAATAATTTTGTAGTCGCAAATTGAGTTCTTGGTTCAATTAGTATATCGATAAATTAATAATCTCTATAAATTAACAAAAAAAATTATATTTTGGTGTAGTCCCAACATTATTAATTTATAGAGGTTCACTGTAGTATGATAACTAATCCTGATGTAGAACTTAATGAAGAACCCTAGAAATTTATCAATAAGAAATTTGACATTATTCCCTAGAAATCACTAAATTTAATAGGGTGATTACTCAAACATACATGATTAGAGAAAACATAATCAAGGACTGAATAGATATCATAAAATGAATCAAGACGGGAGTTTCACAATACAAAGCTATCATTGTTTACTTATTTCTTTTTTATTTTTATCATATAATTTTTACATTTATTTAAATTATAATATTTATATAATGTGTGTTTTAATTATAACTAGATTTTGACCCGCGCTTTTCAAGCGCGAAAATTTTTTATGATTAAAAATTTATATAATTGGGTTTTATCTTTATTTAAAGTATATTTTGATATAAAATCAGTAATGCGAAATTTTTGATGATGATTGTTTTGCATTAATTTTTAGTCTCTGTTTTTTATTTTTAGATTTGGTTTTAGATTTTGTTTTTTAGTTTTTAAGTTTCTGTTTTTTATTTTTAACTTTTGTTTATGGTTTTTAGATTTCTTGAGTTAGTTTGAACTGATATTACCAACAAACAAATCTGAAATAATCGAACATCTAATTTAAAATTGAAAAGATGACAATTTTTTTTTAAAAAAAAATTGCATTAGTTTATTTTTTAAATAAACAAAAACAAAAATATAACCCGCGTTTTCGGCTATTAGTTTTGGTTTTAGTTTTTAGATTTGGTTTTTGGTTTTGCTTTACATTATTTTTTTTAAATAATCAGTAAATTATTTAATAAAAATAAAACAAACAGTATATTACCATTTCTAAAATCTATATGTTTCATATAATTAGTAGATTTTCATATTTATTAATAAATCGTTAAAATATGAAATCTATTGGTGTCATATAATTAATAAATTTCTATAGTTCATATTTTGATGATATCTAAATATATATATATTAATCGTGTTGATTTGAATTAAGTTTTAATAGATTAGATATGTATTATGCAAATAGATAGTAATATAGTTTAAATATGAATAATAATGGAATAGATGCATATTTCGTGTCTTTCATATTTAGATTTAAAATTGTAGTAACATGGTTTTAGAACAATGACATGTATTTCGTTAAAATTGCAGTAACATGCATTTTGTTAAATTCTAATGCTTTTCATATTTTAATTTCGTTAAAATTGTAGTATCATGTTATTTATGTATTATATTCCTATATTATATATTTTGATATATTTCCATATAATATATTATTAAATAAATATTTTTTGAAACACTTTTTTGTGAAACATAATTAATTAAATATATAGTATGTGACTATTTTTATTTTAAAACTATAATAATTATTTGGTTTATTTGATATGTCTCTCTCGCATGATCTGTTTGATCACTTGGCTCAGTTGATCTGTGTGTTTGGCACCAACTGAACGATTTTTACTATTCGAAAACTTAGAAGAGAATGGAAGAAGTCGCCAAAAGTCCTTACTTCCACAAAAACATTTGCATATACTATTGTTGAAATTATTGGAGGAAAGAGTTACGAGTAAGGACAAAATCAAAGAAACAATAGCCGATGGAAAGTGTCGGGTAGGAATCAATTGCAAATGGGTCATTATAATACGACTTTCGACAACTTGTTTTGATCCACTCAGTGCCGTGGCCCGTACGCTGATTATAAGTATATAATTTTAATTTCTTATAATACGTCTTTTATTTATTTTGCCGACAGCTTTAGGCAAAAAAAATGAAAGAAAGACAGTTTTGATGCTTCAAAGAATTTAGATATATAAATGATAATGCAATTTTATATAAGTAAGTAGTAATTTACGGTTTACGTTTACAAATCTATTAATTTTTATATTATACATGGCATTAAAATTATAAAATATAATAGCATTATAAGTATACTATATGATTGTATATTATATTATATCATATTATTTTCATGAGTTCATACGCAAATATAACTATTTACAAAATAAAAAATTACAAAAACTATTTACTATTTTGTTTTCATCATCTAAGTTCTAAGGCGTTTTGTAATTTTTTGCCGTTATTGACTTAAACATATTCGAGTAAAACTTTGTAAACCAAACTGATAATTCTATGTTCATATAAACAATGTAGGTTGGTTAATCATAACACTGCATGTAAGACTATTTGTCCTTGAATTATGTATTCAGCGAACATGGATAATATTGAAGTGACCGAATCTCTCTTTTAGCATGTGTATGTTTTCTCAGTATGTTATAAAAATATGTCTTTTCTGATTTTGAAATCATATTCACCAACTGAAAGCAATTTATTGTCACATGGAATTATTTTAATTTTCATGCTTTCTGTTTTCGTCTGAGAGTTTCTATTTCTGACTGTAAATATGAAAGACATACTGTGTATTTCTTACTCCCATCAGTCCATCATGCCCTTTAATTTATATGACTGAAAGTTAACTCTAAGGTTATTTTTAATAATTATTATCTTAAGTATACATGTAATACAGTCCTAAGTACTATAATCAATTGTATATCTATATTTAAATATATTGGATTACAGTCTTCCTTCTAAACTGATTAACAGTTATTTGTTGGTACAAATTAGGCTAAAACCATTTGACCAACCATAAAAATTAGACCAAAATTTGATTAATTTGCTAATTTATAGTTTGGTTCTTCTCTTATATTTTTAATATGTTCTTGTAAGAGTATATATATATTCGCAAACAAAGTATAATATTTTTAAAATTCCTTGATCCGTTTGAGTTTGAGAATGTAATAACCAACAACCAAAAAATTATATTTTCCATTATTTTGGTAATATACAGTCCTCAATTTATTCCTTTATCACGTTCTGTTTTGACATATTTATTTGACATTTTAAATTTCTAAAAATAATTTCTAGAAAATAAACATAATTTCAGATAATTCGATACCTTTGTTAAAAAATCTGTTCTGTTTTCCAAATAATTTTATCGAAATTAATTCATCATAATACTATTTTAAGTTCCATTCTTTTAACATCTGCTAAAAGTTGTTAAGAAATAACCTGATTAACAAAAATTAGAACTTTTAGTAAAAATTATCTTAACAATTAATTTACTTTAAAAATAGATCACTATCCAATATTTTACAACAAAATACGAATTTTTAATAAGAAATATAGATCTATCTTTTAAAAAAAAAGATTACATATTTTAAGACTGTAATATTGAGAAATCAGAATTTATAATTAAATGACTTAATTCATTAATAGTACTTACTCAATTAGATTTGTAAAAGTTAATGTGATTGCTAGTTAAAAGAAACTTGTCAAACAATATTATATAGATTGTGAGATATTTTATATTTTGTTAAATTATTTAATTTAACATTATTAATAAAAATGTAAGTAATAAAATTATGTAATTACCCTTCAGAAAACTTGTATAAAAAAATATTTTCTTGTGCACCAAATTATTATATTAAAACAAACGGGCTAACAAGATTAGACGATTACACTTTGATGTAAATTCGATAGAAAAAGTGATTAAGAAAAATAAACACAACAAGTAAAAGATAGATGTGTTAAAAGAGTGACGAGCTGTGTATATAAGCTTCACTTAAATTCTTAAAAATGTTATTCAAACAAACAAATCATAGTTAGAGTGATCAACGTTGAAATACCTAACTGAGAGGGTTTGAGAGCGGTTGTACCGTTTCTGATGGTGAGCGGCCTTTGCTTGATGACAATGTCAAGAAATTATGTGCATCTGATGGAAATAGAGATTGGAGACCTCGAGACCAAGGTACATACGTGGAACAAAAGATACAAAATGATGACCTATGCATCTCGGCTTGGTCGGAGAGGGGGGAAGGAGACTCCCTTAAATTAGCGTAGTCAAAGAGAGTTAAGCTGTGAACAAAGGATGTATTTATCGAACAATCAAAGAGTTTGTATTTCCATTTTATAAGTGATTCAAACATAAACGGTATATTTATATAAACATCTTGGAGTTTTCTTTTTTTTTTTGTATATTCTATTTCTCAAATTGACTACAATACAAGAAAAAAAGGCATATTCTTCATATAATAAAGTTATTTACCTTTAAATTTCAAGGAATAATAAAAGGATTTACAATAATAATCAAGTAATTTAATTTACAAGTAACAAGTATAAAACAAGGCAAGTAAGTTACACTTCCGTCAATTTTTTTTAATTACTTGAAAATGTAAGTATTCATTTTTAACAAACCAAGTACAATTCCAAAATTTTACTACTCGTAAAAGCCAAGCTGAATACCAAATATAAAAAAAAAATACTATATAATTGGCTTGTGCCCACCCTCATTGTCTGAGAATTAACGAACCATTTAGAGAATAATTTACATATTTAGTTTAAAATAGAAAAAATCTTGTCCTTGAAATTAAGAAAAATGTTTTAGTGGTGTCAGTCTATCGATCTATTATATTAGGGATAATTGGGAAAATACTCTATTAATATTTTAAAATTTGAAAAATACACATGATCTTTATTTCTTTAAACTACAGTTTTAATAAATATGAAAATATACTTTTATCTATATTATATATTTCAATAATTAATTAAAATATAAATTTGAATTACTAATACTCTCTCCATTTTTATATAGATGATGTTTTAGGTGATTATTGTTGTTTCATAATAGATGAAATTTTCACATATCTAGATAACTTTAACTTTATAAAAAACTGTGTAACCAATTATTTCCTTACTATTTTATTTATAATGAAATAAATTAGTTTTAAATTATATTTTTAGTAAACCTTTCTTAAAACTGTAAATTTCTTAATATATGTGCAAAGAACCAAAACTTCATCTATTAAGAAATAGAGGGATTAATATTTATACTATTATAATTATTTATGTTTAAAATAAATCTTCAAATTATAATTTGATTCTTTATCATAAATTTCTATGTATAATTTTATATTTTCTCAACTAATATAAACAAGTTGTCAAACTCCCCATTCTTGGTACAAAAAAGTCACGTCCTTCTCTCCAACATAGATGATGATTGGTTCGACTGTGTCTTTAAAACTTTATCTGTAGAAATTTGGTTGTATTTGTAAAATTGTTATTGTGAATTTTATTTTACATAGAATTTTGTTGTAGTTAAATTTGTTGTAACAGTAAGCTATAGGCTATATATATTTTAAATAAAATATGTTAAATATGTTATGTATATATAAAATCATTATTTTTTTATCGTATAACAAAATTTATATTAATATTTTTCTACCGACGATCAACTTTTATTGTTATGTAAAATGTGATACATAAATAATATGTATGTTTTTTTATTACTCGGGTATAATAATATGTATGTTAACTAAAACATTTAAATAATTTAAAGAACACTTAAAATTAAATTAAAATATTTATAAATGTTTTTATTATAATTATCTAATTTATTTGATATTATAGATAATTTCTTTTGTTTTACAAATTCTATAGCCTACAAAAAGAGGATGTAGGTTTTTGCCTAAAATACATAAGAAAAAAACATTCTTTTACTGTAGCTTTAAAAATAAAAGTAGAGCATGATTGGAAAAAATTCATAAAAAATTTATGTAGACTTTAATTTTTTAATATAAAACTACAGCGTGATTGGTAAAATTTAGTGATTTAAAAATAAAATAAAAAGCTAGAACAGTTTGATTCTTATTTTTTACACATTTTTTTCATCTATGTTGTTTAGATTGACATAGACTAGTGCATATAGTTCGAAAGAAAACAATGGAAAAAGAAAGGCAGGGGAAGAACAAGTACATAACAACACTTTGAAATCTAAGAAAAAAATGCTGTTGCTTGAGATTAATTTCATCTGTTTATGACAGAGTTTTCTTCTTTTTTGGGGGAAATTGTCTTTTAAGACAAAAAATGGTAACTTTATTCCATTAAGTTAATTTCTATTGTGTACCATTTTTGCTTATAATGTCCTTTTGTTTTTTGGAAATAAATTAAATAAATATTTTTAGAAACTAAAATAAAAATTGGAAAATAGTAACTACTAATGAAATATCTATATGAACTTACTTATATTTTTTCAGTTCTAAAATTGTTTAAATTATAATTTCAGATTATGTTCAACAGTTGAGTTTTTATGAAGTAGAACATAAATTCCATTTTTTGATTGAATCTACTATGTTTAGAAAACGTGATCTACGAAAATAATTGTATTCCAAAATTATTTAGAATACACACTCCCCAATTAATCTATCGCTCTAAAATCTGTAGAAATAAAATTCTACGGATTACTATAAATCTAAAAGCTGTAGAAACCAAGTTACACAGATTTACTAGAAATCTAAACAAGTAGAAATAAAGATCTACACATTATTATAAAAATAAAAAAAAAAATCGTGTTAGAAGCCTTCTTCTTGCACTTCAATATTTCTTTGATTCATATCAGAGTGTAATTGAGTGAGTTAGGTTTATGAACTTAGGACTTTTATTTTCTCCCTTTTGTCCTTGAAGGAGAAGAAAAATAATTGGTTCGATCCCAAAGAAATCGAGTTTAAAGAGTTGAAATCGTCTTTGGTCGGTTCAAATAGAGTGGGAACCAAACCGAATATAAGCGAAGAAAACCAGGAAATCGATCAATATACTATAAGAGATCGATCGATCTAAATGAGATCGAGCTTTGTCAATCGAGTGAAATGGATCAGGTCGTTCAGTATATGCTCCTCACTGTTTTTGTGTGTTCTGCATATTGATAAGGATCGACTGGGTGAATGCGGATCGATTGATCCCGATGAAGAGTGGAAATCATGTTTTTAGGTTAATCTTCAAATATTTTTAATTTTTTATTTTAATTACTATAATTATGCATTAAATTTTTATTATATTTTGTAATTACAAATTTAAAATAAAATAAAAATAAGGGAAATATTACTATTTTGAAAATAATTAATCTAGTGGGACATAAAATATATGAAATTAACTTAGTGGGACATAGTTACCATTTTTTTACCTAAAAATTCTATTTTCCAATTTTTTGGTATATGAGAATTTACTAAATTGAATTATACTTACCAATATGGGTAAAGGATTAACAAAATTACGAACGTGGGGAAGAAAACTATTAAACTAGAGAAACAAGCGCTTTGTAAAAATGGACAGTTCTAATTAGTAACCATTAAATAAACACTAGTAATGAATAAGAAAAACATGGATGAGAATAAAATTATGAGAATGATGATGGGTAAGTGTTCTTTATCAAATTTAACAAGAAACAAATTTTCTCTATAAATCTCTACAATAAAAGAAATGAAAAGAGAAAAATATTTCTTATAAATGATAAACTGTTTTGGAAATATTAAATAACTAGATTAATACATGCGCATTGCGCGGAATGAGGATTATATATAAATTATTTTATGTGTTATTTTTTATTTTGTCTTCTTTTATATATTATCAAATAATAAATATATATTGAATAATTGAGAAATATGTAACTATTATATATATAATTAATTTAACGTGAATACTTAAATAAAATAATCATATTTGTTCTCATGTACAATTATTTTATATAGTTAAATCTAGTTAATAAATGATGTTAACATGATATATATATATATATATATATTATATTTTAAATTTGATTATCTAATAAATGAAGCTTCTCACTTACATGATTTTATGATCATTTATATATTTTTATAACAAATTTAAAACCATTGATAATATTATTTTTAATGTGAAAGATTTAATATTTACAGTAATTCATCATCCTTTAAAAATAAATAAATTCAAAATTTATCATTGAAGTATTAAGTTCTCAATACTTATCAATGCAATTTTAAAATTAAATCTTTATGTATTTTCAAATAGTATATATTTTAATTTAAACATCATTAAAATAGCTATAATAAAAAATTAAACTATTAATAAGAATATTATATACAGAAATTTTAATATTTTATTAATTTATAGTCTTTTTAAAAATATATATATAACATATATTAAAAACTAATTTTGTTTTGTTATATAGTTAATGTTATTATTTAATTTATTTTTATAGTATAAAATTAACAAAAAGAATGGAGACTATATAATTTTTTATCAAATCTTGATTATTCAAAGCATTAATTTTCATATATATATATATATATATATATATATATTATAATCATATTAGGTAATTCCGTAAATTTTATTTAAGAAAATAAAAAATGGCATTAATAGTAGTTTTACAATTAGTTTAATTAAAAATATATTATATGTTTATGAACCAATATTTTTCTCTAGTAAATTTGTGAAGCATTTTTATGATGACACGTAATGCTTCTTAATTAATATATTGGGGATAAATTGTTCTTCTTCGTTTTCTTTGGTCGCCATTCATAGCCCAAAGAATAGAAAATCATGGAAAAGAGATGAGGTCTTCCTTGTTTTTCTCAAAATTTTAAGAATTGTAAGATATTGTGTATATATTATAAATATTTTTTAAAACAATCGTATATTCTTGTCGAAAGTTGAAACTCTTTATTTGAATATTTAATATAAAAAGTTTGATAAAATTTGATAATTGTATTAAAAAATCAGATTGGATGCTTTAGTAAATTATATTCAAAAATGTATTTTCTTAAGAAAAAACACATAAAGAATTATGTAATTTTCAAATTAAAATCTCTTGTATTCCCCCACAAATTTTATCATTATATTATTTATTAGCTGGTATATCTATAAGTCAAGTCAATGAATGTAAGTCAAGAAAGATAACGAGCGACATTAAAAAATAAAAACAATAACAAAAATTAAGACAACATTTAAGGAGACCACACACGCAAAGCTTTAACCTTTCAGTATACTACAAAATAGACAGAACAGAACCATTATTGTGAACCCGAAAAGAAGAAGAGAGTAAAAAAAATCCGTCGACACAATGCCCACCTTTCTTCTCCTCGCCGTCTGGTTCCACTTGTGTAATCAACTTACTATTTGGGGTGGTCATAGATCCAATATCCATATTTTTGGAAGTATTCATAATCCGATATCGTATGAATAATCAATATTCTGATTTGATTCGATCTATGGCCATCTAGATACCGTGTCTCAAATATCCAGAAAAATTTAGATTTTTAATTAGATATCCGATTTGATCAATATATTTAAAATAAAATAATAATAAATAAATATTAAATAATCATATTTTATTACAAACATAAAAATAGTTACTTCTAAAATTTTTAATAATTAATATAACAACTTAAATAAATAAAAATATTTAAAAATTATAGAAAATATAATACTTATATAAATTATATTTAAAACTCATTAAATATGTGTGTATATATATATGCATATAACAGATCAGATCAGATCAATTCCTCGAAATATAAGAATTTGTGATTTTTTTCATTACGGATATTATATATAAGTATTTATTTTGTTTCATAGAATTACGGATATTTGAAATTCTCGTTTCTAATAAAAAAAGCGAATCAAATCAAAGCTTACGAATATTTTGCTCGGCCCTTTTTATCATTTACGGGATGGTATATTATGTTTTTGAATGTTTCTAACCGCCATGCTCTGCACCATAATTAATTGTAACAAAATCTATACATATACCATAGATCTATATAATTTTATAACTATTATAACTGCACCGCAGTCAAACCGCTTATCCCGCAATATTCAGTCTGCTGTTACCGTTCTGAACTTATAAGTCAAGTCAATGAGTATAAGTCAAGAAAAATACTGTAGTGACATGAATAATTAAAAAAAAATAAGACAGCATTTAAGGAGTCTCTTACACACGCAAAACTTAGCACTCAGTGTACTAAGATAGACAGACAGCTATTATTGTGAACCCAAGAAGAAGAAGAGATAGTAAAACTTCCGTCGACGATGTTGCCCCCGTGTCTGCTCCTCACCGTCTGGTTCCTCTTGTGTATCCCCGGTTCCGGTTCGCTTCACCTGGTTCGAGCTCAAAACCTTCCCGGAGCCACTACTGATCCCGACGAAGGTCTCAACTCTGTCGTGGAACACTTTAAAATAACTAATAACAAATTTTCTTGCTTAAAATAACTTAATGGTTGTTATGAGATAAACAATAGCGGAAGCTTTGAACTCCATCTTCGTGGCTTGGAAGATCCGGGCACAGAGGGAATGGAACACGAGCGCCGATCTTTGCTCGGGCGCTGCCATCAACGACAACATCAAGATTGATGACGAAGCCTACAACCCTTTTATCAAATGCGACTGCACATACGACAACTTCACAATCTGCCGCATCACGGCACTGTACAGTACAATCGTTCTCTCTCCTCATTTTTTTGTCTTTGTGCATTCACCCACTGAAAGTTCCCATGCTGTTGTTTTACTCCCACAGGAAGGTTTTTGCGAAAGATGCTGCAGGACCTATACCTCCACAGCTCTGGACTCTGATATACCTAGAAAATCTGTATAGACTTGACCTTTTCTTTTTCTTCCTTTTCTTATCGCCAGACAAAACATTCATTGTGCCTTAAAATCACATGCCTCTTTCTTTCAGGAACTTGGCTCAAAATTATCTTACAGGCCCCATTTCTCCTGCAATTGGAAATTTGACTCGAATGGAATGGCTGTAAGAGTGTCGATTATTGAATGAAACCTTTTTATTTTTTCCTCTCTCTTTCTTGTCTCTCAAGCTCCAACTGTTTCTCAACACTACCGTAGGACTTTTGGGATCAATGCCTTGTCCGGCCCCTTTCCCAAGGAAATTGGTTTGCTTACAAACTTGAAATCTCTGTAAGCTTCTTCTAAAAAAAATATCATAAATTTCAGATTCTGACGCCTCCTTAATATTAAACCTATTTTATATTTTTTTGCATGCAGTGGTTTTGGTGTAAATATGTTCTCCGGTTCTATACCAGCTGAGATTGGGAATTGTACAAAACTAATGAAAATGTGAGAACGTACAAAGTACTTTTATGTATGCATTTCTGCAGTGTTCTGAGTTCACATATGAAAATTTAATTAGTAATTATACAAAATCAATCATGTAGTCTTGTATAAGCATTTCTTACTTTTATTGCAGATACCTCGGAAATTTTGAGCTTAAAGGGGGATTACCTTTATCATTTGCTAATCTTGTAGAGCTTACAGACGTGTAAGATTTTTCTTAATTGAATGCGCATATAGTTAAAATTATTCTTGTATTTCTGCTTCTTTGTAATCTATTTCTGTTAACCTTACATTATTTTTTTTTTGTTTTGGCGTGGGGTGGTTTTTCCTTAATGTTTGTACCAGTTGGATTGTCGATTTGGACGTTACTGGTAGGATACCAGACTTTATAGGATCATGGACCAAACTTCTTACCTTGTAAGAAGTTTTCATTTTCATCGATGGACTTGTTACATTGCTTATTACATTTGTTGTACTTACTTCAAACTGTTACATGTTCTACCGCAGGAGAATTCACGGAACTGGCTGGAGTGGTCCAATACCATCTTCATTTTCCAACTTAACTTCTTTGAAAGAACTGTATGGTCCATTATACACTGTCAGAAATTATTATTGTTCATATCTCTTTCTTTCGTTATTTCTCTCCACATAATTCCATTCTAAATATAGGAGGTTTGGTGATATATCCAGTGGAAGCTCTTCTCTTGAGTTCATCAAAGGCATGAAATCTTTAAGTATATTGTAAGGAAAATTCTACTATAATTCAGAAACTGTTTCCCTCTCCTTCGTACGTGTATTTAACAATGTGTGATGATGAAATGTTGTTGCAGAGTATTGAGGAACAACAATCTCACTGGTACCATACCCTCTGATATCGGGGAATACTCAAATCTGCAACAAGTGTAAGTATAACATACGTCCCCGTGTTTCCGAATCATTTCAGTAAAACAATTGAGATGATTTTAAGTCACCTTGATTATATCAAGTGATCGTAACATTGTTGATTTCCCATTTTCCCCTTTCATTGGTAACGTAATGTGTTACCGCGTAATTCATGTGTGTGTTACAGTGATTTGAGCTTCAACAAACTACATGGACCGATTCCTGCTTCGCTCTTCAACTTAAACCAACTCACTCACTTGTAAGGTTTCTACTTCTTTTGGATCTTTATGTTCGTACCTACCAGTGATAACTGTGGAAAACTTTGTTGTCTTATGTTAGGTTTCTGGGAAACAACACGTTGAATGGGTCTTTGCCTACTCAAAAGAGTCAGAGTTTGAACGATATGTGGGTTACAAGTGTTTTATAAATAATCATCTTTGAAAGCCACAAAATCCTGATACAGACTTAAGCTTTGTACAATATCAGAATTTTTTTTGAAACATTTAACATATTATGTAGATGCTAAATAATTCTTTAAAAAAAAATTATTTCAGAGATGTTTCATACAATGATTTGTCTGGTAGCCTCCCTTCATGGACCAGCTTACCAAACTTGAAACTGTGAGTAAACTAAACACTATATCTATACTTGCGTGTTTTTAAAGCTAATATACATTAGAATCATAAAGAAAACTGTATTTTATTTGTGCAGCAACCTTGTTGCTAACAATTTCACCTTGGAAGGTCCTGACAAGAGGTGATTCTATTAAATATTGTTCTTGTTGATGCCTGAAATTCCAATCTTTCATCTTTTAAAATCTGTTTTCATTTTGCTAAAAGGGTTTTACAAGGACTGAAGTGCCTGCAGAAGAACTTCCCTTGCAATCGTGGCAAAGGAATATGTAAGTGCGACAATACAAAGAGTGAAAGAGATATCATCATACTCGTTGTCCTCAACTGTGCTTGTATTTTCTGTTGGAAAAAAAATTAAATATTTATAAGTTCTTTTTCTCTATTGGCTGGTGTTTAGATTCTGAATTTTTCATCAACTGCGGAGGCCCACAAATGCGGTCCGTTACCAGAGAAGTGTTTGAAAAGGAGGACGAGGATCTCGGAACAGCTTCATTTTTCGTGAGTGATGTTCAGAGATGGGCAGCCAGTAGTGTAGGATTTTATGCCGAGGCTAGTAACAATGTATGGGTTATCAACACTTTGGACGCGGAGCTTTACAAGTCTGCAAGGCATTCTTCATCTTCCCTACGGTATTATGGGCTGGGGCTAGAAAATGGAGGCTATACCGTAACACTTCAGTTTGCTGAAATAGTTATTACTGATTCTTACTCTTGGAAAGGTTTAGGAACACGCCGTTTTGACATTTATGTCCAGGTTTTTCCCTTAGGCCTTACAAGTTAACTTGTTGGTGTAACAATTTTCTTGCTGAATTCTAAGACCTAGCTCCAATTTTCCAGGGAAGACTTGTTGAAAGGGATTTTGATATACGTAGAACAGCTGGTGGAACTACTATCCAAGCTGTTCAGAGAAAATATAAAACAAATGTATCAGAAAATTACCTTGAAATTCATCTTTTCTGGGCTGGCAAAGGAACAGCCGGTGTTCCTATTATGGGTACGTATGGGCCATTAGTATCGGCCGTCAGTGCAAAACCAGGTATCACTAGAACCGTACGTCAAATTCTTTTTCCTTTCTCTATGCTCCCTGATGCTAAGTGTTACATATTAATTGTTGTTGTTTAGACTTTACTCCAACTGTGGGCAATATGCCACCATCACACCAAAAGTATAGCACTAGTACAATTGTTGGTGGTATTGTTGGCCTGGGACTTTTAAGCATCTTTGCGGGTGCGGTTATCTTCATGATCCGAAAAAAAAATAAGCGTTACACAGATGATGAAGGTGATTATAATAAACACAAGCAACCCTTTTGAGCTTAAATATCATCTTTGAAATTGAATTTTTTGTTGTTGGTGTTACAGAGCTGCTTAGTATGGACATAAAGCCATACACTTTTTCGTACTCTGAACTTAAAAATGCCACTCAAGATTTCAATCCCTCAAGCAAGCTTGGAGAGGGAGGGTTCGGGTCTGTTTATAAGGTAAGCCCCAGAAAACCTAGAAAACTAATGCATTTGTGTTTTTGTTAATTACGATTTTAAAACATCAAACAGGGAAAGCTAAATGATGGGAGAGAGATAGCGGTGAAAGTGCTGTCGGTTGGATCCCAACACGGGAAGGGACAATTTGTTGCAGAAATTGTAGCAATTTCTGCAGTTATGCATCGCAACCTAGTACAACTTTACGGGTGCTGCTATGAAGGAGACCACCGTTTGCTCGTATATGAGTATTTGCCAAATGGAAGTCTTGACCAGGCACTATTTGGTAATGAACATATATATGACTTGTTTCAATCTTTCCTTCTCTGCCAAGCTGTGAATTACTCGGTTCTTTGGATGTTGCAGGAGGTGATAAGATTTTACATCTTGATTGGTCAACACGTTTTGAGATATGCATGGGAGTAGCCAGAGGTCTAGCCTACCTCCACGAGGAGGCCAGTGTTCGCATAGTACACAGGGATGTGAAGCCCAGCAACATTTTGCTTGACTCTAAACTGGTCCCAAAAGTTTCTGATTTTGGGCTTGCAAAGCTATACGATGACAAGAAAACCCACATAAGTACCCGAGTGGCAGGGACCATGTATGCACTCTCAAACCTCAGCTTTTTCTTCTTAATTATTTATAACACACAATAATGTTGTTTGTACAAATGCAAGTGGATATCTTGCGCCAGAGTATGCCATGCGTGGACACCTTACAGAGAAAGCAGATGTGTATGCCTTTGGTATTGTGGCTCTTGAGCTGGTGGCTGGAAGAAAAAACTCTGATGTGAACCTGGAGAATGATAAAAAATATCTTCTTCAATGGGTACTTCCATGCTTCTTAGTCAAGACTTTGATTGAAAATGGTTTTCAAGCCCATTTAATAAATCAATTCTGGTGTTCACAGGCATGGAATCTGCACCAGGATGGCAGAGAAACTGAACTAATTGATCATGAGCTTACTGAGTTCAACATGGAGGAAGTGAAACGCGTGATAGGAATTGCACTGTTATGCACGTATTCATCTCATTCCTTGAGACCACCAATGTCAAGAGTGGTGGCTATGCTTTCAGGAGACGTTGAGGTCAGTAAGGTAACCTCCCAGCTAGGCTACCTAACTGACTGGAGGTTTGATGAAAGCTCAAGCTCCTCTTTCAGTGCTTTTCAGACTAATGACACAAGCAATTCTGAATCTTTCTCTACGGGCTTTGTGGCACCCAAAGACAGCAACTTTAAGCAACTTGGAGTAAAAATCAAGGAGGGGAGATGATAATGTCTCATTTATCTATGATGTCAATACATATATATAGACCTTTGTGGGAGATGAACATGTCTCCTCTATCTATGATTTACTTGGTTGGAGAAACATATTTCACTTTGAGTCAATATTTTGTTAAGCACTTGATAATTATAGTGAGTTTCTCCCCTGGTGAAATTAAATTGTATATTTTATGTCTCGTCATGATGGGTATATATGTGTATGCTAAATAAATGTTTATACAATTTTTTTTTGAATTATAGAGAGGTATCCTGACCCCACAGAATTGGTCCAGACTAGTTGCGTGTTACCACGTATCGGTTATCTGTCCTGGCGATGTCGAAATGTTTATATAAATTCTTTTACATCAAAAGAATATTTTATTACTCAAACCATAGATGGTGATCAAGACCATAATAAAACAACTAACAAAAACTAAAATGTGATGGAAAGTATGATATATCCTAGATAAACCATGTATTCTCTCATTTTGCTCCTCGGTATATAAATGACTGTGAAATTCTGAAATCTTCGTTGAAATGATGTTGAGCGAATCTGTCTAGTGTAGGAAATAGGAATCTCAAAAATTGATGAAAAGTACGATATATCATGGATAAATCATCTATTCTCTCACTTTTCTCCTCGGTATATAAACGACTGTGAAATTCTGAAATCTTCGTTGAAGCGATGTTGAGCAATTCTGTCCAGTGTATAAGATAGGAATCTCAAAAATTGATTAAATGCTAATTAATATTAAAATGATTGAATGAGTTCTCACAATTTTCATCTATCTAAAAATTTTTTTATTGAAAACGTTAGAAAATTTATTCGATGAATATCTATAGGTTTGGGAATGGCATTTGTTATTTAAGATTAATTATCATTAGTTAGCATATAGTCACTTTTCAGAATTCATCCTTGATATCTTGTGTACTTGCATGATTTTAGCAATCATTTTAGTTCTTTTTTCTCCAATTTGGGTGCCTTTAGAGTATATTTAGCTGCATTGCATATACATTTGTCCATATCAGGTGATGGAGATGCCATTTGGTTAGTTTAAAGATATTTTGAGAATTTTGGAGTCAAAAGAGTGAAAGATGAACATGAATGAAGGCCTTAATGATACCTTCTGAAGCTCAACTTTTGGGACGACATATTAAATTGAGTTAGTTTTCCAATGGAAGTGGTTTCAGATCATTTGGAGCTGTATTGAAGGAGTTAAATCTATATATTAGAGGCATATCAACTCTGTAGCGACCAGAGCATCTCGCTAAAGATAAAACCGAGTGTATGTAGCAACTACCATAGCGACCAGAGCATGTCACTACGAGAAAATACCCTGAAAATTCTAAGTATCCAAGCGACCAAGGCATGTCGCTAGGAGGATGTCGCTACAAACGAAAATACACAACTTTGTGCTCGTTTTTAGGTTCTATTAGAGACCTAATTTTAGATATTATCTCATTTTCTCTCAAAG
>JABAYD010037593.1:0-10533 GCA_014822095.1 Diplotaxis tenuifolia
ATGAATGACATGTTTTTCAATAATATATAAGAGTTTTTGTTTTCTTCCCTAGTAGTATATGATAGAGTAGAGAAGGAAATAAACATATTTTCTAAAAAAAATACCACAACCAAATTTTATTAATTTTTAATAATTTTTTATTATCCCGTTTAATACGCCAACTACTTATTTTTGCGCACTTTAATATACAAAAATTTAGAATTTTAATTTAAAAAATATTAATTAATTTCAAACAAAATATAGAAAAAATCTAAGAAAAGTTATTCAAAATTTTATATTTTATTTTATGATTTAGGAACGAAAGTAATAAATTAGGGAGAAAAAATGAAATATTTAGAAATATGATTTTGAAGGAAAAATAATAAATTTATTTTTATTTCATAAAACAAACCAAGTTCAATATTTAAAACTTTAAACTCTTATTGGAAACTTAAAATTACACACAACTTAGTTACTTTTATTTCTTAAACACAAAATAAAATTCGAATTCCTGAGACCTTTTGTAAATTTTCAATTTTTTTTGAAAATTTTGTTTAAAACATATTAGTATTTTAATTAAAAACAAAGTTTGGGTGTTAAAATTGGTGCATTTAAAAGTTTGTGTACTAAAATTGAGTAAAATAATTAGTTGAGGTATTAAAGTGGATAGCAAAAAAGTTTAAGCAGTCAAAAATTTAACAAAATTTCGTCAAAGATATTTATTGGAATTTTTCCAAATATAGATGGATATGTATCAAATTAACATTGAATAGATGATTATGTTATTAATGTCTGTGATTTTGTAGAGGAAACAATATATTTCATTACCTTTGTACGCCTTTCAGCCAAGCATCGTATGTATTATAAATTTGCATTGTCTTGTCTTTTTTATTGTAGACAAATAAGCTCTCTCTCCCACGAAAAAAAAAACAAAATTAATGGCGAAGACAAACTTGTTTCTAGTTGCAATAATCTTGACCTTCATGGTTGTTACATCTCTTGCACGGCCAGACCCGACTCTTGGCGCACAGGTTTTCAAACAATTGTTTACACTGTAGCTTTTCTTACTTTCAAATATTCGATAATTGATTAAGATTAAAAAAAAAAACTCACAATACATAACAAATAGATTTGTAACCAAATTTCCATAATTGTTTCAAGAAAATAAAACATAGTATTATTCTAGTATTGCATATTTTGATTCGACTGGAAGTACAGTTAAACAGACAAACAATATCTTCAATGTTTTCATAAAATCCACATTGAAATATTAAAGAAAACATGAGTACTGAGTTTTAGATAGATGATAACAACATTGAACACATGTAATTCTTCCTAATAATATATCTAAAAGAAAAACATTATATCTAAAACTAATAATAAAGATCGAAGGTAATATATAACAACTATATGCATTGCATTGCACGGATTGGTTATAAAATTACTAATTATATTTAATTTTGTATATGTTTTTAAAGGGATTGGAGATGGAAAGTAAATGTGAAACTGGCGACTGTATGATGAATGGTTTGTGGTCTGGTCATCTGGATTATCACGGTGCGCACGACAATACGCCAGGTCATTGGGGGATTCCACCACCAGCACCGCCACGTCATTGAAAAAATTACTTTTAATTTCATAATGTAATTTGTGCCGGGTATAAATTAAACTTAATAAAGATTATATTTGTCTACAAAAGGATCATGATATTCATTTACCATAAAGAAGTCAGAACTAATACAAGTTACAAAAAAAAATGTGCAGAACTAATACTAATTCATGCATAGAAAAAAAATTAATAATATATAACATACATAATAATATCATTAGGATGGTACAATATGATTTCAAATATTCAATCTTAAATATTTTTTGAAAATTTAAGAACCAAGAGCTGAACTAGGCACAAAACCAATAGTATCGGCGCTATTTCGTAAAAGTATTGGTTCTGAGTTCTTTTCACTGGTGGATTGTGGTCGAATTGGTTCTGTTTCCTGGGCCTTGCGTTCTGCGTGGCCACAAACCCAAAATTAGTTGTCCGTAAGGCATTATATAATACCATTTCATATGTCATACGCACGCTTGTTTTATATGTTTCTTTATCACTCAACCTATTTTTATCTTAGCCTAGAATAAGCTTAGTAGTTTCAAAACCTTTAGCAATAGCTCTTTTTTATTTCGTCCTTCGGTTTGGAGTTGATGACTTGTCTTGATAAAGCTATGCTATGGCATGCCTTGGTAATATCTGCTTTAGTGTATGCATGAGTTATGCCGTTATTATTTCTGATGCGCCAATTTGCGTGCGTTACGTAAATAATTTTTAATGTTGTAACAATATATTAACAAACCACATATTTAAATCATAATGGTCATATATTGATTTTGAATCGGGATTTCTATAGTGTAACTAAAGTAAGTTCCACTAAAGAATGATATATATAAATGTAAATTTTTCAATATAGAAAGTTCCATTTAGCAAGGAACATAATTTAATGTTGCATAAAATAATTATTACATCAAATATTTTATTTCCTTTAAAACACCTGCTGTCAGATTTAATTCTCTTTGACCAAAAATTCAGTTCTTAACATGTATGGACTTCATTTGTATGATAACGATCCATAATTCATAATCGACATTAAACCATAAATTGCCGTATGGTTGGTCCAATATTGAACTGAACGATATATCTAAATGTTACCTAGCAAACTAATAATGTATATGCTTGAAAAACTAAATTGAAGATGATTGTGTATATATATATTATATATTATATCAAATTTTAAAATGATTGTTCATATAGATTGTCAAAATATATATGTTATAATTTCAAATAATCATTTTATAACAACTTTTAAAATATAAATGGCAGGCAGATATTTATTTAAAATATTGACTGTTATAATCGCGGACTGTTTTAATGAAATGTTATTAAATTTCTATAGAAAAAAAAGTTCGACTGAAGTTTGTCTAAAGTCATTGTAAAAATGCCACATAAGCATTAAGTATAATTAGTTTGGAGACTACAACTTAGCAAGTTCATTTTGTAATTAATAGAAATTTGAAGTTATATTTTTTTAAAGATCCACAATTAATATATAAGATATTTATTCCTTTTTATCTTCATTGTTCGTATTTATGAATTTAAGCAGAGAATGAAGCAATTGATTTTTGAATAAATGTTAGATTCTAAAAAGAAAAAGAAAAGAGAGAAAACATCAAAAATGACCAGTGCATATTCATGTCAATTGTTTTTGTATTTCTCACGGAACAAGTTCGTATCACATTTCATATCAAACTAGATTTGGGCTCATTACAACGGATTTTGTTTGATATTGTGACTAATAAAAATATTTGAATTTATTATATTTTTAAGATTTTTTTGTGCATATGTTATGTGACAATTATTTTATAAGTAGCAATTTGTTTTTATATATAAATTTCAGTTAATATTTGTTTTTATAATCATAGGGCATAGATGAATTGTTATCATCTTTGTATATAGAGATAAAAAAACATTTATACTTAAAAGTTTTAATATGATCTAACCCGGAATAAGATTTAAAATAAAATAAAAAGAAATTTTAAATTTATATATAGCCAAAAAGTAATGACAACATTATACACTTTTTTTTTTTTTACGAAAGGCTTTCAATTTTTATACACTTTCTTATGTATTAATTTAATGTTTTTATTAAACTTATCTGATGTTAAATACTTTTCTTGATTTATTATTTATTAATAATATATTTTCATAATAAAAATTTAATTAAAATGAATTAGACAATACTACATAATAAAATTAAAAAAAAAGATAATGATGAAATTTAATTTTTTACTAAACATCCTATTTTAATACCATAAATACCAGTTACAATAACATCTTATTTTTTTCTTGTTAATGTAATATCTTTAACATCATACTTCTAATCAAATTCTTTTTTTTTTAAATAGTATTAAATACATAATATTTTTTAGGATTTTTTTAAAAAAGAAAAAGTTTATATTTTGTAAATCTCCTTTTTATTTAAAATAAAAGAAAAGAAAAAAATACTATCAGATACTTTTTTACATTTTTTATGATTTTAGAAAATGAAAACTATTATCATATAATTTTTAAAATTATTTTCTCTTTAGCATTTCAGAAAAATATAATTTCTATCAAATAATTATTTGTAGTTACTATTAAATAATTTTTAAATAATTTTTTTTTTATAATTCATATCAATACTATCAAAAAATATTTCAAATACAAATAATATTAAAATATCAATCAAAAACCGTGCATCGCACGAATCTAACCTAGAATACCAATTCATAACAATCGTAAAGTTATTCTAGAGTACACTTAACTTTAAAGTAGTGTACTCTTTTTTCTTCTTATAAATTTAACACATGACACAATATTAAAAAGATAATTCCTATCAAATAATATTTTGTAATTATTTTATTGTTTAGGATTTAAAATTGGAAAAAACTGTTAAATAAAAGAAAAATTACTATCCAATAATCTATTACAATTATCTTATACAAAATATTTATTTGTTTAGGATTTATAAAAATAAAAACTAAAATAAACACTTTTTACTATTTAATAAAATTCATATTTTTTAAATTGTTTTTTAATGTCAATATTTTTGGCTTATGACCTTTCTATTTAGGATTTGAATATAGGAAAATAACATCAAACAATCTTTGATATTTTTAGGTTTAATAGTTTTAAAGGACAATTAAAATTTTTTTTTTTTACAATTTTTTTATTTATTATTTGAGAGAAGAAAGTGTTAAATATTGTACAATTTTATTTTTGTGTAGGACTTGTTGAAAATGATAATAACTGATATACGGAAAATTTGCATTAAACATTAACCAGATTTTGACATTTTTAGGTTTAATATTTTTTAAATTAAAGGATAATTAGTAAAATAATACAATTATTATTTTTTATTATTTGATAGAAGGAAAATCAACGTTAAATTTAAAAGAATAATAAATATTTTTTTTTAATTATCTTTTCTTTACTATTTACTTATGTATTTTAACACATGTCACAATTTGAAATATATACTTATCATGTGTCACGATCGTGTTAATCAGTAATTTTGAAGAACCAAGCTTTATATAATAAGATAGTTCAAATAATCAACAATTTCCTTTTTTCTATAGTTAATGTTTCCTTACCTTCGACCACTCACCTTCTACATTAAGAAATGCATAGTAAACTAATTTTTTCAACAAAAAAAAACTCATTACATCTCCATAAATCTCTATTAAACTTGTCTCTCTCGATTCTAAAAAGGAAGAACCAACAACGATCAATGTTGGCTTTGATCAGCATAAAATCTTTCTTCACTTCTCTTACCATTCTTGTGGAAAATTTTGGAGTTGGAATAGAAGGAATCGTTCACAAAGTTGGCTGCTCGAGCGGATGGACACTGATGGCTTTGGATTACCAAGCTTGGACGTCTTCAAGAACTTTTCAAGTAGGAGACTCACTGGTATTCGAAAACAACACACTGAAGTCATTTCCCATGGCTTCGAGCTATGTGATCCGTCTAATCAATTAGTGAAATACCAAACCGGATCAGACACCGTAACCCTGACCAAACCTAGATTCCGACGCTTCATATCCGAAGTATATGTTTCCGGTATGAATATTTTCGAATACATGTCACAATTGCTTACAAGATTTTGATAAAAGACACTGTTGAGTATACATCAATGAGATGATAGTATTCCCCGGAGGTTATTTGCCACTAACATGTTCCCAGACGGCTGGCTTAATGTTTATTCAAAACCTGATATATTGAACTTTATTCGAATTCGTTTTGAGGGGAAACCAGAGTGGGAGATAACCAGGGATTCATGTTTTAGGAAACTGTTCTGACATTCCAGTTAGAATGTATCCCATATCCTTCAAGATTCTTCTTGAATTGTTGTGTCAACAATTGGTGACATAAAAGAAGTATGTATTGTGTATAGGGTCACCCTTTCTGTTTTTCTTTATCTGATTTTTGTGAGGTCAGGGGTTTGCCGGGCATTGATTTCGATTATGACTACAAGCTCGTGACATGGAAACATAAACAAAATAAAAAAACTGAAAAAGATCCATCGTGGCGTAGTTGGAGGGAGCACAATGACAACCTTATCTGGTTTGGAAGAGCTGCTTGAGAACAATCCAGACATACCCAACCGGACGAAGATGCATATTGAGTTTATATTAATAGTTGATGGAGTGTTGATTGCAAGGGATCAGTGTCACATAACAACCCTGGCTTATGTGCAAAAGAGTACAGACCTTGATGTGTTCCTAGCTTTCACATTGGGAATGAAATATTTCGTTCACACCATGGAGTTGTTGATCCCAACTAATCGAGAAGATTATTTGAGAGATAAGCTAGAGAAGCAGGAAATGTACAGCGTGAGACGATTTTAAAAAAAGTTGAATAAGTAGAGTAACATGGTAGTTAAATGTTTATTTGTGAAGCTACCTTTGAAGCCTATCATTAGGGGTATTGAGAATGACTGGGACGATGAAAGTGTGGCAAGACACGAAGGTTGATTATATGGTAGAATTGATAAGAGAACAAAACATTTTCCACAAGTGGGTTTGGCTTGGAGGATCAACGGAATTTGACAAATATGAACATGCAGCAACGAAGGTCGAGGATGAAGAAACCAAACATAAAAATACATTGTAGCTAGGATAAATATAGGTCATGCAAGCAAGAAGAAAAAAGTAGTAGAACCTAAAAGACAGAAAAACAAAGATCTCAATAGAATAAAGAAAAGTTGTTTGAAGAACTCCAAGAGTTGCTGAGAATTAAAGAGGCAAACTCTAAAGTGGTGGATCTCCCGGCTATGAAGGAAATGAGTAGTGCTAACAATGATGATATTAAAGGATCTAAAGAGAATACAAAGAGAGAGGATAAAACTGTCATGAACGATAATTAATAATGATTTGAACAACAATGTAGAGATGGTATATTTTGATTTTTGTCAAGTTTATGAAAGCAACTAAGTCTATAATGCCGTGAATATTCTGATTTGGCAAGACTCATTGGCTACTGATAACAATCGAAGTGAGCCTTTTTGCCTTATTGAGCAAACGCATGTTTGGATGTCTTACTCAATGTTTCAACATATAATCTTGAGATTACTAAGGTATTACTAGTAAATCATGTCAAGCATTATACCATGAAATATTATGCCAACTATTTTATAGAGTAAGGCTGGTGATTATGCTGATGGTGGCACCGATCCCAAAAATACAAAGTGATTATTTAATAAAAACGATATGACTTGGTTTATATTGCAATTTTTATTTAAAACTTGCACACCCGAGTTTGTAGAACCAAGTCAAAAATTCGGATGCGCAAGTATTAGACAAAAAAAAATCTAAACCATGTCATGTCGTTTTTATTAAAATAATCATTTTGTATATTTGGAATCGATGTCACCGTCAACATAATCATCAGCCTACTCAATAAAACAATTAGAATATTATTTGATGGTATAATTAAGTGATACTTGATAGAATTTACCGTTAATACCTTATTAATCTCCAGATTAGTTGCTGAAACATTGAGTAAGACATCCAAACCTGAAGGCATAAAAACTCACTTCGATTGTTATCAGTAGCCAATGAGTCCTGCCAAATCAGAATATTCACAGCTGTATAGACTTAGTTACTTTCATAAACTTGAAAAAAATCAAAATATACCATATCTACATTGTTGTTCAAATCATGATTAATTATCGTTCACGACAGTTTCTGCCCTCCCCAATTGTATTCTTTTCAGATCCTTTAGCATCATCATTGTTAATGCCACTCATTTCCTTCATAGCAGGGCAATCCACCGCTTTTGAGTTTGCCTCTCTAATTTCCTCATCAACTCTTGAAGGTGGATTATGGAGTTCTTCAAACAACTTTCGTTTGTTCTGTTGAGATAATGTATTTGTCTTTCATGTTTTTTTAGGTTCTACCACTTCTTTCTTCTTGCTGGTAGGGCCTCTGTTTGTCCTAGATACAATGTGTTTTTTATGCTTGGATTCGTCATTCTCGACCGTCATTGCTGCATGTTCATACTCGTCAAATTCCATTAATTATCCAGGTCAATCCCACTTTCTGAATAGTTTTAGTTCCCTTATCAATTCTATATAATCAACCTTCGTGTCTCACAGCACTTAATCATCAGTCTCAATCACACTAAACGATTCCAATGATAGGCTTCACATATAGTTGCACAATAAACATTTAGCTAATAGGTTATCCTATCTATTTATTTTAAAAATTATATTTATACAACCTATAAATCACTCACTTTAGTTCCGTGCTCAACATCTAAAATATTGTGTCAATCCAACGTGTCTTTTGAGTTTTCCCTACAAACTCTCTTGTCATTAATGTTCTATAATCACTGACCCCAGGTAGTTTTGTCAACAATCCACTGGTTGACTTGAATGCTACAAGCTGCAAAACAAGAACAAATCCCCTCAAGTTGTACGTTTCCTGCTTCTCCAACTTATCTCTCAAACAATCTTCTCAATTCGCTGAGATCAATGACTCCAAGGTGTGAACGAAAGGCTACCTTCCCCATTGAAAAGATAGGGAACACATCAAAGTTTGTAACCTTTTGCACAAAAGTCAAGTTTGGTCGATGACACGGATCCCTTGCAATTAAGACTCTATCAACTATTAATATAAACGCATTTTGCAACTTCCTCTCGCTAAACATGTCTGGAGTGTTCTCAAGCAACTCTACCAAATCAGCTAAGGTTGTTATTGTGCTCCCTCCAACAACCTCGTCAGTCTCAATCACACTAAACGCTTCCAATAATAGGCTTCACATATAGTTGCACGATAAAAATTTAGCTAATAGGTTACCCTATCTATTTATTTTTAAAAATATATTTATACAACCTATAAATCACTCACTTTAGTTCTGTGCTCAACATCTAAAATATTGCATCATTCCAACGTGTCTTTTGAGTTGCCCCTACAAACTCTCTTGTCATTAATGTTTTAGAATCACTGACCCCTGGTAGTTTTGTCAACAATACACTGATTGACTTGAATGTTACAAGCTGAAAAACAAGAACAAATCCCCTCAAGTTGTACGTTTCCTGTTTCCCCAACTTATATCTCAAACAATTTTCTCAATTCGCTGAGATCAATGACTCCAAGGTGTGAACGAAAGGCTACCTTCCCCATTGAAAAGCTAGGAACACATCAAAGTTTGTAACCTTTTGCACAAAAGTCAAGTTTGGTTGATGACACGGATCCCTTGCAATTAAGACTCCATCAACTATTAATGTAAACGCATTCTGCAACTTCCTCTCGCTAAATATGTCTGGAGTGTTCTCAAGCAACTCTACCAAATCAGCTAAGGTTGTTATTGTGCTCCCTCAAACAACCTCATCAGTCTCATTCACACTAAACGCTTCCAATGATAGGCTTCACATATAGCTGCACAATAAACATTTAGCTAATAGGTTATCCTATTTATTTATTTTTAAAAATATATTTATACAACCTATAAATTACTCACTTTAGTTCTGTGCTCAACATCTAAAATATTGCATCAATCCAACGTGTCTTTTAAGTTGCCCCTACAAACTCTCTTGTCATTAATGTTCTAGAATCACTGACCCCTGGTAGTTTTGTCAACAATCCACTGATTGACTTGAATGCTACAAGCTGCAAAACAAGAACAAATCCCCTCAAGTTGTACGTTTCCTGTTTCCCCAACTTATCTCTCAAACAAATCTTCTCAATTCGCTGAGATCAATGACTCCAAGGTGTGAACGAAAGGCTACCTTCCCCAATGAAAAGCTAGGAACACATCAAAGTTTGTAACCTTTTGCACAAAAGTTAAGGTTGGTCTATGACACGGATCTCTTGCAATTAAGACTCCATCAACTATTAATATAATCGTATTTTGCTCCCTCCAACAACCTCATCAGTCTCAGTCACACTAAACGCTTCCAATGATAGGCTTCACATATAGTTGCACAATAAACATTTAGCTAATAGGTTACCCTATCTATTTATTTTTAAAAATATATTTATTCAACCTATAAATCACTCACTTTAGTTCCGTGCTCAACATCTAAAATATTGCATCAATCCAACGTGTCTTTTAAGTCGCCCCTACAAACTCTCTTGTCATTAACGTTCTAGAATCACTGACCCCTGATAGTTTTGTCAACAATCCACTGATTGACTTGAATTCTACAAGCTGCATAACAAGAACAAATCCCCTCAAGTTGTACGTTTCCTGTTTCCCCAACTTATCTCTCAAACAATCTTCTCAATTCGCTGAGATCAATGACTCCAAGGTGTGAACGAAATGCTACCTTGTCCATTGAAAAGCTAGGAACACATCTAAGTTTGTAACCTTTTGCACAAAAGTAAAGGTTGGTCTATGACACGGATCTTTTACAATTAAGACTCCATCAACTATTAATATAAACGCATTCTGCAGCTTCCTCTCGCTAAACATGTCTGGAGTGTTCTCAAGCAACTCTACCAAATCAGCTAAGGTTGTTATT
>JABAYD010037605.1:0-13076 GCA_014822095.1 Diplotaxis tenuifolia
ACCCGTTCGGGTATTTTTCTACTTCGGTTCGGATTTCGGTTCGGATATTTCGGGTCGGGTTCGGGTACGAGTTCGGGTATCGGGTAAAGTGCCCACCCCTACTTCTTTGGGACAAGGAAAAAATCAGCAACATTATCAGATCATGTATCATAATACACAATATGATAGTGGAAGACGAATGAGATGAATACACTCAATACGATACATCTATATTTGTAGAAGGAGAAACAAGCAGAAGTTCAGAGGTGGATTTCTCGTTCTTTACAAACATGCCTTCTAATCTCGGTAATATACTTGCCATTCAGAGTGATGTTCTCGGCCAATGGATACATAAACGATTGAAAAACGATTTAATTGAGAATGTATTTGCAAAATTTTGTCATCAATAATTATAATTATTGTATGTTTAATATTTGTTTTTCAATAAACATAATTTTATTTTCTATAATTTTAATAATATTATTTTATTTTTTTGAATCCTACTTTGGAATTCATCAATGGACACCTAAAAATTGAAAGTTTTTAATTTTTTAAAATTAATTAAAATAATTAAAATAAAATCTTAAAAATCATACTTAGAGGTTCAGCAATGGAGTTGCTCTTATGTAATGGAGCGAGCGTTAGGAGACTCAATAGTAGATTCGGAGAGATTTTTTTTGCTTCTTTTCATGTGGCTATTGTTCCTCTGATTTTATGTAATTGTCTTTTGTGTTTCTTGTATGGTTTTACAAATTAAAAGATGTGTTCCGCTATTTCTGTATGCCGTCTTTTTGCGAATCCATACATGCTCGTGATTATTCGTTACGTATTATTTGTTTGATTTGTTTTCCATTAACGTTCCCGTGAGTTGGCTGACAAATTACTGTTTAGACCTTTTGTCCCATCGTCGGCTTCTGTATATCATTCTTTTTCTTGATTTAATTTTTTTGTCGACCTTTTCTTGGTTTAATAAATGTCCTGATCCAGCCAAAAACTAGATAACAAATGCAAATTATATGAGAACCAAATAGGTTCAATAGACCAAATAAGATGCACTGCATATGTATGTACATTTTCTGATTAAGACACACTACAAATATGCATGTGACTGATTAGGAGTTGGTTGTAATATGTATGTATAATTATTAAAGATTTCAAAATTGATTGACGAGGTATCGCCCCATATATAGAGGAATCTTTTGTAATAGTCAAGGTATGGCACCCAAAAATACTAGCTACTTTGTTAAACTTTATATATGATATCAACTATATATTAGTTAACAATTGACAACTATGTTAACACTGTGACCAGATCAATTGAATTTGGCAGATTATATGTGTCGTCAATACGTCATCTCTTACACAAGTTTGCTACTTATATTTTAGATATTGATTTTGATATAAAGACCTGAGTTACATCATTTGACATTCTTACCATTGTTATCGTTTTCTGTATGGGATATATTATTTTTCTCCCGATCATAAAGTGGATGAAATTACTCGTGACATTTGCAATAAATAGATTACTCTGACTTGACAAATATAGTTTCTAACTCAAAAGAATAGCATGCATTTACATCCAGATCGAAGTGTTTCGAAGATGCAATGAGAGATTCAACACATTTGTGATCACATATATATTCCAGACTAGAGTGATAGAAGTCAATTGTCCCATGCTGTAAAAATATATATACAGAGTTCCCAATTTAGTTTAAAGAATTTCGATAGATTCTATTTTTATTGATAACAAAAGAAAAATGCTATATAGTTAAAAACTCTTCTTACTCTTTATATATTGTCTGTTTTTATCTTGTTGGAACTCTTTGGATAGTCACAAGTTTTCTTACTTTATTCTCTATGTTCTTTTAACCATAAGTCTCTGTTCAAATGAAGCCAACCAGTTTAAATATAAAAAAAACTTTATGACTAATTTTTCATTCCAAATTTGTGGACTATAAATTTCTTGAGGAATCAGTTTGACAACTTTCACTTGAATTCTCTGCCATAGCCATTTGAAAAATACATCTGAATATTGGCCATAGCCATTTGTTCAAAATAAAATCCCAACAACATGAATCTTGTGATTCTACATGTAACCAAAGACAGATAACACCAAAACATAAGTTAGTTTTTGTTTACGTATACACACATCACATTATTAAGTAAGCCCATGGGCCATGGCGAAGGCCTAGCCACGTGCATCTCGAATCTTAAACTTCGATTCCAAATTGTCCCGAAACCCTAATCTCAGTATTTAAGTTCTTGAGAAACCGAAAAACAGTCAATCGTGATCTTTTTTTTATTGCTTTAAGAAACCCTAATCTTAGTAACAAAGCCTTAAGAAAGAGCAGCACTTTTTTCCAGAGAGATATGGAGGATCAGAAGCAGACAAGTTTCGAGTTTGAGATAGATAACTTCTCCGACAAGGAAGGTGTGATACAGTCGCCAAAATTCTTATGCGACGGCCGTGAATGGTATAATGGAAAACATTATATATATATGTCTTTTTAACTCATCGTCCAGATTCAGTAGAGATTTTACTGAATTAGTTTCTCTTTTTCTTTTTAAGGTTTGTTAGGGTTTAAATAGTGTTGAAGATCACTTGTCTCTGTACCTCCGCGTTGCAAACCCTAAATCACTGCCACTTGAATGGAAAAGACGAGTTACTTTTTCATTCGTTCTGTTGAATAAATCCCACAAAGAGCTCTACAGAAATTCTGGTAATTTACTTCTCTTTTTTTTTTGGCTAATGTAATTTTCATATCTTTCACGTACATATATATAATTGTCTAGCAAATTTATTGATTCAATCTGGCGAAGAGATCTTAAGAAGAAAATGGTATTTTACTTATCAGACAGTTCAGACATAAACTGTATATGATCGCCAAGGAAGAAAATTCAAATGAAACTTTCTATTTTTGTTTTTTTTTCAAAAAAAAAACTTTCTATTTTTGTATCTTGAAGTGTTGTGCCTACTGTTCTGCGCTCAGTTCCCAGGATGGGGTAACGCAAAGGCAGTGCCTCACAAGACGCTTGAAGAAAAAGAGATCATGGAGAAGAACATACTCATAGTTAAAGTCCATGTAAAAGTAGTTGAAGTTGTTGATGAAGGAGAAGTAACTAGGAATGAGACGTTAGATATAGATGGTTTCCAAGTTCCTTATTCAAAGGTATGATTGCAAAAATGTTTCTTCTTTGTCTTTTTTATTCACATTTCTTGTTAACCTAATTACATCTTGACAGGTTAATAAGGTGAGTTGGATTTTCATGGAACACCCGGACATGGCTATAAATTTCAAACCAAAAAGCCAATTAGTGAAGACAACATACATGGATCTACTCTTGGGTCTGATCGAGAAACTGAACGAGCCTCCACTTAGCTTCACAAAGAGTGAGTTAAGCAACGCTCACAACGAGTTGTTAGACCTAACAAAACGCTTCAAGCTAGACTGGTTGAAAGAAAAGCATGATGAGATTTGCTTGGAGAGGAAGAAAGCAAATGCTGATGGGTCAAGAGTTGAGGAACTTGAGGAACAAGTCAAGAATCTAAAAGCTGAACTGAACAAGGAGAAGGAAAAATCTGCTGCTAAGTTTTTGTCGTTGTACCAGAGAGTGTTGAATCTCGGAGATAAACTGGATATGGAGATGGTAAAATCTGCTGCCTCTGCTGTCAAAGTTTTGTCGTAGAGAATGACCGGTAAATGAGATGAACAAGCAGCAAAAAATAAGCCCTCGTTAAATCCTCCTACAGAATTTTCCAGTTCAGTGCTGTGAGAAAGATCTATATTATTAAAAGAGAAAAATTCTAAATAAATTTACTTAAAAAAGTTATTTGGACCTTTTTTTTTAATATTTTGGTTTTTCCCTTTATTTTCTCTAACTATACAACATTATTACTAATGACCATATCAATAGCAATTAAAATAATATTAGTCTCTCCATAATTTATTAATATATCTTACTAATAATTTAATATATTGATAGAATTTTTTTATTTTGTTAATAAAAACGATAACTATATGATGATTTCAATATAAACATTTTAACTCTTAATATAACTTTTCAATATCAAAAAAAACATCTAATTCATGTTTACTTATATGTTATTATTATCAACTAGACATTTAAAATTTTTTGGCTTACGTAAGTTCTTTTCGGGTTCGACTAGGTTCAGATCCAAACTCAAATAGCTGTAAAATACATAATATTGATCTCTAGGTACATATAACTTATACAGTTCAAATCGATTCAAGAATTTATAACCCGAAAAAAGATTCTAAGTATCTGAAAAACTCAAATTTTATCTGAAATCTGACCGAGAAAAACAAAAATTGCCAAAATTTTATTTGGTTACCAAAAATATATTTCTAAAATTGAAATTTATTCGAAACAAAAAAAATATTACCAAAAATCTGAACTCAACACTTAAAAATATATGTAATACCGAAGACCTATTTGAAATAACGAAATATATCTAATATATGCAAAATATTATGGGTATTTTAGATGTCCGAGCCTCATATATAACTTAAACTCGAGTAGAGACCCGCAGGTCCAGAAAAATACCCAATATATTTTTACCATGGACCCAACCGAACTGAACATGTATTTTCGAGTCGATATCGATTCAATTTTTTGAGTCCGAGTAAAATGATGAAGCTCAAGACTCTACAAGAGAGTTACATAAAAACATACATACAAAATCTCAAATACACTAATTCATAAATTATGTATATATATATTTTTTTTATAAAAAAATTTGCTTCTATATAATACAACTTTGTAAACTAATATTGTTTAACAAACCAAAAAATTGTTTATAATTCAAACAAAAAACCGCGCTTTCAAAGCGCGGATCAAATCTAGATATAATATATATTGCAAAAATTACAAATAACGCAAATCAAGTTTTACGCACAAAAAAATATTTTTATGCAAGTCAAATATATATTTGTATATCAAAAAAATTCTTTTCAGTGGATTAATAACGGTCTTGCATATTCTTTTAAAGGCATTTTTTCCATATTCGTTTTATTATATCCTACATTTACTTTATACGAGTAACTTGATCTATTGGTACGAGCACAAATCTGACTCAGATATTAAAACACAATGAAAACATTCGACTAAATTGAAATAACAATAATAAAACAACTTTTAAATAATATATAAAATAATAGTTATAAATTCATCTAATATTTGTCTTTACGGTCAACAAAAAGATAAGCGCGCGGGGTTCAAAATCTAGTTCTTATATTATTTGGTAAAGACAAACTCTGTTTTGCAAATTGTTTTTTTCGACAAATATATTAAAACTCAATGGTTTAACTGAGTTACAACCTTAAACCTTCAAGAGATAGTAAAAGAGACTGTTGTGGAACACAAAGAAACCTTCAAGACATGCTCCAAAACAAAACAAGACAGCTCCTCATGCTGCTTAACAAAATGTGATTTGAGAATTGGTTTTAAGAATGCTACTTTGTGGTCCAAACATAAACATGTCCTCCAGCTGTGGAACCAGCAAGCCTCCCAACATTAAGAGGATCGCAATGGAGTCTGCTTATAACATCTTTCACAAGAGGGCTCTTCAGCTTCTTTACTGTTCGCTTTAGTTTCGTAGAGATCACATCAATTCCTTTTGTCTGATTGACGCCAACTCCTTTCCCCACATTGCCCACAAAGATATGTGAATCATCCCACCCCCATACTCCCCTGCAACCAAACATAGATGAAAGCTAATACAAGATGCTCAAGAGATATGCAAAAAGAGAACTTTATTATCAGTCTTAGAAGATAATGCTGAAGCGTACCTGAAACTGGAGATAGAGCGAACAGTGTTATTAAGGTGATAAATCATGGAAGTATCCTCAAAGTTAGCCCCACTTGTAACACCAACATAGTTGTCACGGCTACAAGGAACATACAGGTTAAAAAACAAAACAGTCCGCTAGTAATGAACAAAACATATTGAAACAAAACAAGATATACCTAGTAGTTGCAAGTGAGAGACCAGAAGGTGAGAAGTAAGCAGAGTACACAGCCTTGGCATGATTCACAGTCATCAACGCTTTTGGTTTCTTGTCTCCCATGGTTCTCAAGTCCCAAACGCAAGCAGTACGGTCTTGAGAACTTGTAGCCATGAGATGAGTGTTTTGCGTGTTGAAGTCAATAGTATATATCCTGTATTTATGCAAATCCCAATTAAAAACTGACTTCCCTGCTCGGAGATCCCACACATTAAACATCCCTTCACCAGCACCAAAGTACAAGCTCTCCTCATCATTTGGTCTCTGAGAGAGTGAATGTATAGGCTCGTACTTGTCTCGCGAATAAACAAGATCAAAAACCATCTTTTCAACATCCATCAATCTGATTAGACCATCGTAGCTGCTGGTTATAACCTGACATGATTTAAAAAAAAAAAAAAGATCTTAACTTTTTTTTTTTCTTTTTTCTCAGACTAAAAGTTTCAAAGGTAAAGACTTTAAACTTTTGAGAAAGAGTTCTGTTGAAAGATGAGAGATGTAACTGAATAAGTGTGTGGCTTGAACAAAGACACACCACTATCCTCTTCCTCGTTCTGACAATCCATATTCCAAAACCCAACATTCCCATCTTTGTCCCCTGCAGCAACTAGCTTAACATCTTCGCAAGGTAAGAACTTGACAACCAGAACTCTCTCGGGCACAACACGTTTTACATTACACGGTTCTAAACACAAGGATTCAAGATCAAAACCATCATTAACAGTTGCAGTTTCTTCATTGGGTTTTCTTGTAATACCGGAGAGAGTATCAACGAGGTGAGTATGTGAGCCTTCTCCGTCATCTAGAGGCAGAGGAGCCAATACACGAAGAGATACGTAATGGGGAAAAGGGAGACCTTTCGGACAATCTGAAACACCATGGGGTAAGCCATCGGAATCTGGAGTCACCCCTCTTGTGCGTAAAGACTGTCGTTTAACAATGGGAGTTTCAGATTCTTTCTTCTTCTTCTTTAATGGTTTAGATTGGTTTCTGGAGCGTTTGGTTGAGGCGGAGAGAAGAGAAGCTTTGGCGTGGACGTTGAGAGACGCCATCATCTCATCGTTTCGTCTAATGTTCTCTAGTCTTTTGCGCTCGTAGTCAGTCGCCATTGAATCCTCAAAGAATGTGTGTGTCTGAGAGAGGGAAAATTTTTGTCTTGTAATAAGGACTAGAACAGCTTAAACGGTCGGAGATGAGCGGGAAAGAGTCACATTTGCCGCCCAAGAAAAGAAGTAATACTAAACTATAGACTATATGATTTTAAGCAAACAAAAAAAAAAAACTATAGTAGCCTGTATGATATGTTTTGTTTTATTCCCTAGGAAATTGTACGAATAACCAAAACATGACTTATTTTTTATGGGTTTTAGGAGGTTAAAAAATGGCAAATGGTATATAGAAAATGCCAGATTCCATTGAAAGATATATTTCATATTCAAATACCATGTTGTAATAATAAATGGGGTAAAAATGTTCCAAAGTGTATGTGACTGTATTATTCACAAATTGCGTAAAAGATTAAATTAATTATTCATGAACAAACCAAACCTCTCTCTCTCTCTTGAAAGAGTGAAGAAAACAAAAGCAAACACACCACAATGGAATAAAAAGTGGTTCTGCTCAGAAACTAAAAAAAAAGGAATAACAACCACCATTTTTACTCTCTCTCTCTCCTCTCTGTCTCTCCTCGCTGGCTTCCGCAATTCGAAGTTCCCATCTCGCTGACGCCCTTCGCGAATCACATCTCTCAATCTCCACCTCTCTTGCGATCTCTCAGGGAGGTTGGGTCCCATCTCCATCTGCAGCACCAATCATTGGAGGTTTAGGGTTTTGTATCGAAGCCACTTTTAGCTCCGGCGAGGCGTAATCATCTTCCTTTTGGCTAAATCCGAGGTGGGCTTCTCTTGGTTTCAATCAATTTTCCCTTTTTTGGCTTCTACCACTCCTTTGTAACCAGCTAAACCGGGAATGATTCCGATGGATAATTACTTCGTACCGAGTACCAGCACGACCGGTTTAGTATATCCGGCGGCGAATTCGAGCATGACTGCTTCCTCAGGGTTTCAATTTACTGTAACTTCTCCGGGTGGGCTCAAACATGAAGCTTCTTTGGCTGTTGACTGGTCTGTTGAGGAGCAGTATATGTTAGATAAAGGTCTCGCAAAGTAAGTCTTGTTCTTTTTTTTGTTCAAGTTTGTTTACTTTCGTAGCTATTAATTACACAATGTTTAAGTAGATAAATATAACATCTTTTGGAGAAGCAGGGCCACACAATAGATACTTTTCTAAAATTATGTTTGATGAATGATAAAGTTTTTGCCTTTGCCTCTCTCAGGAACTGTGTTCAGGTTCTAATAGATAGGACTTTAGTTATTTGAGTATTTTTGTTGCATAAAAACCTGTCTTTTGCATTTTGTAGATTTAAAGATGAACCACAAGTTACTAAGTATGTAAAGATCGCATCAACTCTACCAGATAAAAGCGTACGGGATGTAGCAATGAGGTGTAAATGGATGACGGTAAGCTCCTAAAGGCTAACGCCTTGTCATTAGGTTTTATTGTATCCCTTCGCTTGCATGCTTCTTGGTATACGTGAATTCTTCTTGATATGTCCTTATGCGTGTGAGATAAAAGAAACAAAAAGTTACAATTCCGTAGCTATACTGCCTGTATGTGGTTGTCATGATAATAGTGGTGCGAGCGAGAAATATCTTAAAACTATTAAAGGTGACCAATCTGGTGATGATACTCTGTGTGTATGCTTTGCTAAAGATAAAGTCCTGTATGAAAAGTTTTTTAAGGTAGGTTTAAAGTTCTTTGCTATATTGATCAAAAGACACCCTACAATATCATAAAGGTTATCTAAATATATGGTTAAGGGTGTGCAAGGAGACAATAGACAAGTATTGCTGACGATAGATCTGGCTTTCTGTTAGCTCTTGAGTCATGTTGGAACTTGATTTGACCCTAAGTAGATAAGCTTGATTTGATTTCTGTAGTTACCTTGAAACTAGTATCGCTTTATGGATGATGTCAAGATAATTGGTCTTTTTGAACTTTCTGAAATTGATGTAGACATGTAATCTTTAATAAATTATAGTATTTGTACTGCCTGCGGTATGACATACAGTCTAGTGTTCGATTTATTCATTCACATAATAAAGTGGGAAAAATTAGCGAAATAAGTTGTAGTGCTGAATATTACCTTCTCAGCTTAACAATACTGTTGTTGAACATAACTGCTTTTTAACTTTCTGAAATTGATTTTGACATGTTGCATGTCATATTTCTTCTATGAAGTTGGACTGAAGAAATGAATGTTTCTATGACTCGCTCAAACAGAAAGTTTCAACATAACTGCTTCTTGACGTCTATAACAACTGATTTTTTTTTTTGTGCAACAAGCGATAGTTTGTTATTATTTTATTTTCAACTATATAAATCAATGACTTGAAAGTTTCCTGGCTAAAAATGGAATCCATTTTTTGCAGCAAAAACGGAGAAAAGGGGAAGAACACAGTGCCAGCACGAAGGTTAGCTATAGAAAGGTGTGTTTCCTTAACTAAACCCTATGGTATATCTTCTTCTGTAAACTAAACTAAACTTATAAGGGTAGATGGCCTATTTTATATTTTTTTCTGTAAAAGAGGTTATTGTCTGCATATTTGTTCAAACGGCTACAAAGTTGTTTTCTTGAGAAATCAAACATACAACTAACTGATTATTTTTTATTAAGGTTGTGGATTTACCCCCAAAACTGAACATGTTCTCCACCGTGCCACACCAAAATTCTCCATATGTCATGAACCATGCACGCATGTCTTTTGAAGGTTAGTGCTATTTGAGTCACAGTATTGTCATGTTTCATAGGTGTCATATACTTTCCAAACTCCTGTTTTCTTAGGTTTAAGTGATGCGGTCATGGATCTTCTACGGCAGAACGCTCAAGCTTTCAGTCAAATTTCTTCAAACCTTTCTGTGTCCAAGGTGATTGGTTTGTATTTATGTTTTTGCAACCGTACGTGTGTGAATCTAATCCAAATGCTAGCTGGTAGAAAAAGAATAACATGAGCAGAAAATTGAATTAAAAAGATTATGAATCATATTTTTCTCAATGCAACTTATTGTTTTGTTGTCCTTTCTCAATGAAATTTCACATCCTGACATTATGTTTTCTGCATACAGCCACAGGATAACATCAGCCTTTTTCATCTGGCAAGATATAACATCAGTTCCATCCTGAATGAGTATGTGGATAGATTAGAACAACGAATGATACATTTCATCTTTCTCCTTGTCTTGTATTAAAGCTTGATTTGCTAAGCTCTTATCATTTCTGTAGCATGAAGACAATGCCTGGTATCATCAGCCGGATGCCACCACTTCCTGTCTCAATTAACAATGATCTTACAAACAGGTTAATGACGAGTACACGACAGGTAAGCAATCTTGCATTTTCTTTGCAGATGGTTTGGATAAGACCCTTGTATAGTTTGGTTTACTTCACATTTGATGTTTTTATTTGTCTCTCAGCCGAGATCTTATATCATTCCACCTTCGGGCATCCATCTGAAGCAGGAGCCAGGAAACTAATGGAGGAGTTACCACTTGATTTTGACCAATGCTAAAAAAAATTAAGCACAAGAAAAACGTAAAATCCCAGTTGTTTGATGTGACCTGGGCTGAAAGAAGATGGTTATCAACTGCGTGCAAACACACAAGATTGAACAAAGATCCCTTTGTGCCGTCGGCTAATTTTTCTGCGGAAATGGTTAACCGTTGGCTAGCCAAAACCCTTTCATGTCTCAGAACTGATAGTTTTTTCGGTGTGAAAAATTGAAAATGTTTAGGTTATCAATTCAATATATGAGTTCATTGCACAGATCCGTGGTAGAGTTTGTTGTATAGATTAGCTGTTTCTGTAAGGTTTTAGATGGAGAGTTATGTACACGTTTGTATTAAGAACACATCTTTGTAAGGTTTGGTCTTCAATCCTAATAGGCATTTTATAATTTACTGTATGCTCATATTACCTGTCACATGATTGGGCTTCTCTTTGCGTGTTGTGTGACCATTGACATCTTAATTCTAATATATTATAGCCATTCATTGTTTACGACTCTGAAATTTCAATAGAAGAGACGTTTATTTATAGAGTTTGGACACAATGTATGGAGATGTAGATTGAAGATTTCACTTGGGGAACTCTATAGACAATTTATTTTACAATACATTCACACTGATATTTGATTTTGGTAATCTACTCTCAAGACACAAAAGATCAGTTACCTTTATCTTACTGACACAGAAGTTAAGACTGCTTCAACGTCATCCACAACCAGATAAACTCCGGTGGTTTTTAAGCAGTTTTCCAGGAAGACAATGGTGGAGTGTCGGAGTTCTTGAAAGTGGTCAGCATGTTACCATATCTTTCTCCTTTCACAGACTCTGATTCCACAATGGTCTCGAGCTCAGACATCTCTTCTGGAGTGAGTTTCACTGATAATGCTCCAATGTTCTGATTGAGGTTCTCCATCTTAGTGGTTCCCGGGATGGGGCAAACGTCATCCCCCTGGTGGTGAACCCACGCGAGAGCTAGTTGTCCTGGAGTGCACCCTTTCTTTTTAGACATTGCACAAACCTTATCGTAGAGAATCTTGTTGTGGTCTAAGTTTTCCTCTTGGAATCTTGGTAGAGTCTGCGTCAGCTTATCTAGTAAGTTCATCAATTAAATCAAGCCATACAAAATCTTTGTACTTGCCTTTCTGAAGTCGTCCTTGTCTAGCTTCTCAACAAGCTTAGGTCCTGATGCAAAGAAACCTCGTCCTAGAGGACTGTAAGCAACAATCCCGATCCCAAGCTCCCTGAAGAAAAGAAAAGAGAAGATGATTTGACATGATAGTGGACAGCACACACCAAGAAAAGAAGGAGCAAATCTACACAGACTCTCTTACCTGCAGGTTGGGATGATTTCTTCTTCCACGTCTCTAGACCATAAGGACCATTCTATCTGCACTGCAGTAATTGGATGAACAGCATGTGCTCTTCTGATAGTTGAGGCAGAGGCTTCAGACAAACCGATGTACTTTATTTTACCTTCTTCCACAAGCTTCTTCAGTTCTCCCATCTTAGAATTAACATACACAAAATAAATTGTTTAACTTCAGCAAAGATACCAGCTTTCTAAAAAGGCTTGCAAACCAATTAGAGACACAGAACCAAAGTGGAAAATCATTTCACACCAGACATTGGTTCTTAATGAAAAAGCATACAACATCGTCCTAAAAAATCTTTACTTTTCATCCTTATGACTCTGAACACATCCCAGTCTCACTGAGATGAAGTAGGCTTACAGTGATTTCGATAGGGAGACGTGTATCGATGCGATGCTGGTAATAAAGATCAATGCAATCCACATCAAGACGCTTCAAACTTGCCTCACAAGCAGCTCTCACATAAGCAGGATCTCCCTTTATCTCTCTCTTCCCCTCTGCATAGCTGACTCCAAATTTGGTTGCAAGCTCTACTTTTTCCCTCAACCCATTCTTCAGAGCCTGACAAAAATTCAAACAATTAACATCATTTCTAAAGAATCTGAGGGCAAAAGAGAACAATCATCTCAACTAGGAAAAAAAAAGAAGAAGATGGACATGGAACCTTGCCAAGGAGCAGCTCGTTGGTCTCAGGACCGTAGATGTCGGAGGTGTCAAGGAAAGTGACGCCGGAGTTGATTGCGTGGTGGAGAAGAGCGATGGCGTCAGTTTCGGGCTTGGGAGCACCGTAGAAGGAGGAGAGGCCCATGCAACCGAGGCCTTGTGCAGATACCTCAAGGCCTTGGCTTCCCAGCTTCATTCTCTTCACTCCACAAGCTTCCTCCATTTGATTTCGCTCACACCTCTCTCTCTCTTTGGCTCTTTTTTGTAGAGAGAGCTTTGAATAGAGTGGGAGAGGTTGGTGGAATTTGGAGTTGGTGAAAAAAGATGGTAAATGATGACCAAACCTACACCAAGCCGTTTTGTCTTTGATTGTTTTGCTCTTACCACCCGTAAAATAAAATGGTAATGATATAGC
>JABAYD010037617.1:0-11925 GCA_014822095.1 Diplotaxis tenuifolia
TACATCCTCCAACAAAATGGAGACGTTGTCGAGAGGCATGAGCAAGAGATTAGGAGAGTTGTTAACGAGCAGTAGTAATCATTTCTCATGGAGAAGCGGTTCTATCGATGATCATGACGAGGAAGCTCTTAAATGGGCTGCTCTTGAGAAACTTCCAACCTTCACTCGTCTTCGTACAACTATCATCCAACCTCATGAACTCGTCGACGTCACAAAACTCGGCGTTGATGATCGTCAGAAGTTCATTGACTCTATCTTCAAAGTCACAGAGGAAGATAACGCGAAGTTTTTGAAAAAGTTGAGGAAACGAATCGATAGGTATTTATTTTCTTTAATGCATTTGGCTTACTTGGACTGGTTTTGAGATTTTGAAGATATAAGATATTTACTAAAAACTCAATATTCTTTTTAACAATTTTGGGGGTCTATATTTATATAACTAATATTTATATTTATCTTTTGAAATTTGAAGACTATAACTAATGTTTCATTTGTCCATGTTCAGGACTAGGTCTGGGTTTAACTTTTTCTTATATAAATATTAAAATGATTATATTTTTCTGGTTTTTTTAGATATGAAGTATGGTGACAAGTCCTAATTGCATTTTTTTCTCGTAAATGTGTATTTCTGAACATCTAATAATGACTACTATGACAGGGTGGGGATAAAGCTACCGACCGTGGAAGTGAGGTTCGAGAAATTGACAATAGAGGCGGATTGTCACATCGGAAAAAGAGCCCTTCCGACGTTACCTAACGTTGCACTAAACATTGCAGGGAGGGGCCTCAGTTTATTTGGTTTGAACTTTGCTAAAACCACTAAACTCACTATCCTTAAAGACGCTTCTGGTATCATTAAACCTTCAAGGTAAATTAACTTAATGTAAAGTGTAAACTATCAATTTATGTTTTTTTTTTATCATTCTAGTGTTGATTATATTTCATTTTTAACGTGTGGTTTTGGTGGGTTGTAGAATGACACTTTTATTAGGTCCACCATCATCAGGGAAAACAACTCTTTTGTTGGCGTTAGCTGGAAAATTGGACCCAAGCTTAAAGGTTAGATAAGCAATGATTTAAGTACAAATTACAGATTAGAGAAAGTTAATAACAGTGATTAATGAAACGGACAGGTGACTGGAAGAGTAACATACAATGGATATGGATTAGGAGAGATTGTACCACAGAAAACATCAGCTTACATAAGCCAAAACGATGTTCATATTGGAGTCATGACTGTCCAAGAGACTCTTGACTTTTCTGCTAGGTGCCAAGGCATCGGCACTAGATACGGTAACTAATTACCACATTTTCTAGTAATTTATAATCGAATTACTCAGACTGGATCAAATTTAAGATTTTTTTTTTTAATTGTGATGTTAATAGATTTGTTAAGTGAGTTGGCGAGGAGAGAGAAGGACGCAGGGATTTTACCCGAACCGGAAGTGGATCTCTTCATGAAGTCCATCGCAGCTGAGAATGTCAAGAGCAGTCTCATCACAGATTACACTCTTAAAGTAATGATCTCAATTTTAACCTGTAGTAGACCATGGTATATAGATTTAATAAATGTACATCAGATGATTTATATTTGAAATCCGAAGATACACCGTTAGGAAAAATATAAACAAAATCATTTAACAGGAACTAATAGTCTAATAGTAATAATTACAGGTGTGTTTCATTTATAAATACCAACTCACGCAACTAGTGGACCTTAGATCTACCTACTCCCTTCTACTTTTTACCTAAAAGTTTAAGATTCGATGCAGTTTTCACCAAACAAACCCAATAATAGCTCCATAATTAAGCAGCTTACTCGAGTTTGCTTGGCAATTTTTGGTAATTATTGATTTTTCTATTCAGATATTAGGGCTTGACATATGCAAAGATACGGTGGTCGGAGACGAAATGATCAGAGGAATTTCGGGTGGTCAAAAGAAAAGAGTCACAACAGGTCTAGTTTTCCCCCATTTTGTATTTAATCCATGATAACTCCGTGATTAATAATTTAACATTTAAACAAAAAAAATCCATGATTAATACAATTTTTATATCTCCAAAATAAAACAGGAGAAATGATAGTGGGACCGACAAAGACATTGTTCATGGACGAGATATCTACAGGTCTAGACAGTTCAACAACGTACCAAATAGTGAAATGCCTTCAAGAAATGGTTCGTTTCACGGATGCCACGGTCTTAATGTCCTTGTTACAACCAGCTCCTGAAACGTTCGAACTCTTCGACGATATCATTCTATTGTCAGAAGGCCAGATCGTGTACCAAGGTCCACGTGACCATGTTCTTTCCTTCTTTGAGTCTTGCGGTTTCAAGTGTCCCGAGCGAAAAGGCACCGCCGATTTCTTGCAAGAGGTCTTTATCTAATCCTTTTAATTAGTCCACCCTTACATAATTTATATCTTTTGAACTTCAACCAAAAAGTTGATTTTATTTTAATAAATGAATCTGACCCATTTGCCTAAATATTAATTCAGTGTAGTTTACAAATGATTGATACAAGTTGAGCTTATTATATTTTTAAAATTCAACAGTTCTAAAACGTTTTAGCAAGCAAAAAAAATAAAAACAAATCAGTTTAGAAATATAATTAAGAAAACCTAAATTAATTATTTGTTTTTATTAATTAAATATTGTGAAAATAAATCTGTTTTTGAAAAGAGCAGGTGAGATTTTAGTTGTAATATTATTAAAAATAAATTAATGCCGAAATTGCCTTGGTAAACTGCAGGTAACTTCAAGGAAAGACCAAGAACAGTATTGGGCAGACACGACAAAACCCTACAGATACATTCCAGTCTCCGAATTCTCCAAACAGTTCAGAACCTTCCATGTCGGAGCCAATCTTGAAAACGACCTGTCCGTCCCTTACGACCGATCCAGATCACATCCAGCTTCTCTCGTATTCAACAAACAATCCGTCCCCAAATCTCAACTCTTCAAGATCTGTTGGGACAGAGAACGGCTTCTCATAAAACGCAACGCTTTCTTCTACGTTTTCAAGACCGTTCAGATCATTATAATGGCCTTGATTGCGTCCACCGTGTACTTGAGGACAGGGATGGGCACAAAGAACGAGAATGATGGAGCCGTGTACGTTGGTGCATTGATGTTCTCCATGATCGCTAACATGTTCAATGGATTCGCCGAGCTTTCTCTGATGATTCAGAGACTTCCCGTGTTCTACAAGCAACGTGACCTTTTGTTTCATCCTTCATGGACCTTCACTCTCCCGACGTTTCTCTTGAGCATTCCTATCTCCATCTTCGAATCCGTTGTTTGGGTCAGCATTACGTATTACTTGATCGGATTTTCTCCAGAACCCAACAGGTGATTTATGATTCTTTAACCATAATTTTTTACTTGTTACTTAGTAAAATATTATCTGCTTTGGACCTAAACTTTTACCAACTTGTTTTGGAGAAAGTTACTCCCTAAAAAGTATTATTCTAATACTATAAGAAGAGGTGTACGTTACTTGTAAATTAGACTTCTTTTGATTTAATGTGAGACTTAGGTTACCTATTTATCCTAACATATAGTTCTAGATGTTTTCTATGCTGGTGAGCTGAGATGCAAAACATCAATAGAGACTTAAGTTAGAGTTCAATAACCAATGATGTTAACAAGCCAAGTGGGACCCAAACTTCTTAATTATGAAAAAGTTATTCCTTAACCTTATGTGTGTGTGTGTGTTTATGGCAGGTTCTTTAAGCATTTACTGGTGATATTTCTTACACAGCAAATGGCTGGTAGTATTTTTCGATTCATTGCGACAACTTGTAGATCAATGATACTTGCTAACACAGGAGGATCTCTAGTTATTCTCCTCCTCTTCTTACTTGGAGGGTTCATTGTTCCTAGAGGTTAATGCAAAGACACTATGAAATTTATTTCAAGAAACATGCATGTTTTGAAGATAAATAAAAACTTCTTGTTCTCGATGATATATGTCAACAGGGGAGATTCCTGCATGGTGGAAATGGGCTTATTGGGTTTCTCCAATGGCTTACACTTACGATGCGTTAACTGTCAATGAAATGCTTGCTCCTAGATGGATGAATCAACAGGTAACTCCAATAGATTCAAGCTTGTAACTATAACCCAATGACTATTTAACAAAACTTGCTGGTTTAAAATTTTCTTGCAGTCTTCGGATAATTCCACGAGGTTAGGGTTGGCTGTTCTTGAGATTTTCGATGTGTTCACGGACCCAAGCTGGTACTGGATCGGTGTAGGAGCCGTTCTCGGGTTTACGATTCTCTTTAACATCCTAGCTACTCTCGCTCTTGCATACTTAAACCGTAAGTTTCACCTATACAGATTGTTTGTATTTGTCATTTATTTTCTCAAAATATAAAAGATATATGTAAATATACTCATACCCAATTTGTTTTAATGTGGAAACACATGAACGTTAACATTTCTTTTGTTTTTTTCTTAAGTTAACATTATGTTTTTTTTTATATTCCAGCAATTGAGAAGCCAGAAGCCATCGTTTCTAAAGAGGGTGCAGAGGAAAACCGAGTCACGGATGGCTCAGAGAATCAAAACACTTACATGAAAAGAGGAATCGTTCTACCTTTTACTCCTTACACAATGTCCTTCTACAATGTCAACTACTACGTGGATATGCCTAAGGTAACACCAAATCCTTTTTATACTAAATGTGTTGAAAGTTGAAACTGAAACAATAACGTTCTATGACTATTACAATTACAAATAGGAAATGAAAGAGCAAGAAGTTTCCACAGATAAGCTTCAGCTGCTAAGGGAAGTGACAGGAGTGTTTAGGCCAGGGGTGTTAACTGCTCTAATGGGAGTAAGTGGAGCTGGTAAAACCACTTTAATGGATGTTTTGGCTGGTAGAAAGACTGGTGGATACATCGAAGGAGACATCAGAATCTCTGGTTTCCCTAAAAGACAAGAAACCTTTGCCAGAGTCTCTGGTTATTGTGAACAAAACGATATCCATTCACCACAAGTCACTGTCAGAGAGTCTCTCATCTACTCTGCCTTCCTTCGTCTCCCAAAAGAAGTCACCAAAGATGAGAAAATGGTAATGATTCTTCTCCCAACTTCAAACATATAAGCATCGTTCTAAAACAATTTTAGAGACCTATGTTTATGTAACTTTTTTAAAACAAATTAGAGACTATAGTCCAATGTTTCATGTGTCTATGCACATAACCGACTCTGCATATGACCGGTCTTGAGATTTTGAAAGCTAAAAACAGTTATGAATTTTAATAAAATTTCTTTTAAAACAATTTTAGGAGCTTATATTTATCAATTTTTTTAAAAAAAAAATTGAGACTATAAGTCAATGTTTCATTTGCCTATGCTCAGAACCGGCAGCATAACCGGCTCTGCTTATGAGATTGTTAGTCTAACTCATACACTGACATTTGTAGAGATTTGTGGACCAAGTGATGGAGTTAGTAGAGCTAAAGAGTCTAAAAGATGCAATAGTGGGGCTTCCAGGGATCTCAGGGCTATCAACAGAACAGAGGAAGAGACTTACAATAGCAGTTGAGTTAGTAGCGAATCCATCAATAATCTTCATGGATGAGCCTACTTCAGGACTTGACGCTAGGGCTGCAGCCATTGTGATGAGGACAGTGAGGAACACAGTTGACACAGGAAGAACTGTTGTCTGCACAATCCACCAGCCTAGCATTGACATTTTTGAAGCTTTTGATGAACTTCTGCTTATGAAGAGAGGAGGACAAGTGATTTATGCTGGTCCTTTAGGTCAAAACTCCCACAAGATTATTGAATATTTCCAGGTTAGCTTCTAAATTTTTTTAGGAGTCTCTTACTGAAAATATAAACTCTCTGATCACTTACTCTTTTAGGCAATTCCTGGAGTTCCAAAAATTAAAGAAAAGTATAATCCAGCTACATGGATGCTAGAAGTGAGCTCATTGGCTGCAGAAGCTAAGCTTGGGATTGATTTTTCTGAGCATTACATAACATCATCCTTATATCAGTAAGACTTAAAAAAAAACTTAATCATGCACAAGGGTTTAGGCTAATTATTGAAACTGATATTGGTGTAGACAAAACAAGAAGCTTGTAAAGGAACTAAGCACACCACCACAAGGAGCAAAAGATCTCTATTTCTCAACGCAGTTCTCAGAATCATTGTTAGGACAATTCAAATCTTGTCTATGGAAACAGTGGATAACTTACTGGAGAACTCCAGACTACAATCTTGCCAGATTTTTCTTTACGTTTGTTGCAGCTCTTATGGTCGGATCAATCTTCTGGAAAGTTGGCACAACAAGGTTTGTCCTGAAAGCCAGTAAACGAGTTAGTATTTATATAAACCCTAATATGTAACTTCTTGTATGAACAGGGACAGTGCCAATGATCTTACGAAGGTTATTGGAGCAATGTACGCTGCGGTTTTATTTGTGGGAATAAACAATGCCACATCAGTCCAACCACTAGTAGCAGTGGAAAGAACTGTGTTCTATAGAGAAAGAGCTGCTGAAATGTACTCTGCTTTACCCTATGCCCTAGCACAGGTGAGATTTTACTTTCTTGATTAACAAGTAATCTTTAGGGCTAGTAGTTAACTTATTTTTTTCCATTGGATTCAGGTGGTGTGTGAAATACCGTATGTGCTGATCCAAACTATGTATTATACGTTGATTACATACGCAATGATGTGTTTCGAATGGACAGTGGTCAAGTTCTTTTGGTTCTTCTTCGTATCATTCTTCTCTTTCCTTTACTTCACATACTACGGGATGATGGCTGTCGCCATCACCCCGAACCAGCAAGTCGCTGCTATTTTCGCCGGAGCGTTCTACGGTCTTTTCAACCTCTTTTCCGGTTTTTTCAATTTTTGATTTTATTGTAAGTTGGTTTAACTTTTCCGCAGAGGATACCGAAATGGTGGATATGGTACTACTGGATCTGTCCAGTGGCGTGGACTGTGTATGGATTGATTGTTTCACAGTACGGTGACCAAGAGGATACGATCAAAGTTCCGGGTATGATGGAAGATCCGACGATCAAATGGTATATTGAGAATCATTACGGGTACGACCCGAATTTCATGGGCTCAATTGCTGGTGTGTTAGTGGGTTTCACTGTCTTTTTCGCTTTCATGTTTGCATTTGGCATCAAAATGTTGAACTTCCAGCAGAGATAGTGTTTAGAAGTCATATGCTCTTACTTTATTTTTGTGGACTGCTGATTTTTTCTTAAAAGTGATGTGACAAAGAACATTTCTATTGGGAATTATTTGTTGGGTGTAATTTAGTAGAATTAGAATTCCAAACTAAATTCAGTGTTATCTGTTTTATGATTTTTTTTTGTTTTGGTTAAAATTAAGTATTATTGGTTTAATGTTAAATTAAGAATTCCAAACTAAATTCAGTGTTTTATGTTCAATCTTAAACATTTGTTAATAAATTTGATTTTACATAGTGTGAGTACATTTCAAAAATATTTTTTGTTAAAAATACAAAGAATTAAATTTAAATAAAACATCAAACTTTTAAAATTTAGTTAATTTGTGATAAAGTTAACATTAATTAAAATACACAAACAAATAACACATTTTAAGTCTACTAAAAAAACTAAATGTGCTATACTTTTAATCTTTGTGATAATATCCAACTCCTTTACGTCTAGACCACTTGATCCACCACATCTCATATTAAAAACGTGTTTCTTATCATATGTGGATAGATAGATGGCTTCACAAGTGGATCAAAAGAAAAAAAAATTGTTTTATTTCCTTTTCATTACAGACTTAGATTAAATAATATTATCCTCAACATTTAAATCTCTTAAAACGATTATCTTGGTTATCAGAATTGATTTTGTCGGTAACGTTCTTCATATTATAAAAAATTATCCTAAACAAAAGAGAATGTACATACATTAAGTTAGTTGTCATAAACGAAAAATATCCAGGTAAGATAAGATATAAATAAAGAGCTATATAATTAGTAAACTTAAACACGGATTAAAACGTAAGATCCACCATAATCCTCTCGGTCTTTCTTCTTCCCATAAAAAAAAATCAAAAACAAAAGTGTTTATTTTTATTTTTCTTGGTTGCAATGACACATCAAATCAAGAACCTATTTACGGAAGAGCATTAAAGAGTTTCGCCTTTTGTTTTTGTTTTTGTCTGTGTGCGTTTGTGCGGATGACTCGTAGGTGTTCGCATTGTAGTTACAATGGGCACAACTCCCGCACGTGTCCGACTCGTGGTGGCACATGCGGTGGAAACGGAGGAGGATCGTCTTCCTCATCTGCCGTGAAACTGTTCGGCGTGAGGTTAACGGATGGGTCGATTATTAAGAAGAGTGCGAGTATGGGTAACCTCTCGGCATTGGCTGTGCATCACCGTTTGTCTCCGTCGTCTCCGTTAGCGACGGGTAATCATAATGAGTCGACGTTATCGGATCACGGGAGGTACTCTAGTCGAGATAACGGAGGGTATTTGTCGGATGATCCAACTCATGGTTCCGGGTCTATCCACCGTCCTGTGGAGAGGAAGAGAGGTAATCATCACTAGCTAAAGTTTTGATTTTTTTTAATTGAAATTGTTATAAAGTTTTGAACTTTGGAATTGAAATTGTTATAAAGTTTGAACTTTGGTATTGAAAATTTGAAATAGGTATAAAGTTTTGAAAGTTGGGATTGAAATAGGTATAAAGTTTTGAGCTTTGGAATTGAAAATTTGAATCAGGTATAAAGTTTTGAACTTTGGAATTGTAATTGTTATAAAGTTTTGAACTTTGGGATTGAATTTGTTATAAAATTTTGAATTTTGGGATTGAAACTGTTCTAAAATTGTAGTGTTTTTTGCTCTGTTTCAATCCTTGGTGAAGCAAGAGGTAAACTTTATCCATTTCTTTTTTTTTTGTGAGACTTTATACTTTTGAAATTAATACTGGTTATTTTAGACATCAATTGAGTCTTACCGGTTAGTAAAATTGTCGAAGATAACCAGATAATAAACTCTCTGATTTGTCTTATTTGTGGATTTAAGTGTTGAACTTAAGTCTATGGTGACATGTGTTTAGAAGATGAAATGTTGTACCGTTTTCTTAAATGTTATGTAATTTGACATGTTTAATTTGGTTTATTAGGTGTTCCTTGGACAGAGGAGGAGCACAGGCTATTCTTAGTGGGCCTTCAGAAGCTAGGCAAAGGAGATTGGCGTGGTATATCAAGAAACTATGTAACTTCAAGAACTCCAACACAAGTGGCTAGTCATGCTCAAAAGTATTTCATCCGCCATACTTGTTCCACCCGCAGGAAAAGACGCTCTAGCCTCTTCGACATGGTTACTGATGAAATGGTTAGTGATTTTGTGTTAATTAATTTGTTATATGAAAACTTACATTGAATCTCTTCTGTTTTACCTTCTTTTAGGTAACTGATTCATCTCCAACACAAGAAGACCAAACCCTAAACCGTTCCCCTCCAAGCAAGGAACCTGAAAACAAAACCAACCTTCCTTCACTTGAGCTTAAACTCAACAATGCTACAGGATCTGAACCATCTAAGGAGAAACCTGAGGAAGCCATAGAACCAGCACACGAGCTTTCACCAATGCTAGTCCCAAACAGCTTCTTTCCTCCTTGTTATCCAGTCACGTACACGATTTGGCTCCCTACTTCACTCCAAGGAACAGATCATTCCTTAGAAGTCTCAGCTTCTTCTCAGCAGCATCAGGTCTTAAAACCAAAACCTGGTTTTGCTAAAGAACGGACCAACATGAACGAGCTGGTCGGTATGTCTCAGCTTAGTATAGGGATGGAGACAAGACACGAAACCGAGACTTCTTCCCATTCTCTGAAACTAATAGGAGAGCCATCAAGGCCATCTGCGTTTCACTCCAATGGCTCCGTTAATGGTTCGGGGTTGAGTAAAGGCAGCAAGGCGATTCAGGCGACCTGAAAAAAAAATTGAAGAAGGAAGATCCTGACCGGATTAAACCAGAGGTTGTTCTTGGTTTTTAGGAAGAAACAAACCAAGACATAAAGCAGTTAGAGAGACCAACAGTACTTGCAAAGAAAAAACATCAAAACTGTAACAATAGACTTTACCAAACAGTCAAACAAGTTACTTCAACTTCACGTCATAGTTACATAAGATAAGCACACATTACAGAATTACCCCTCATTTTACTGCGTTTCATATTTATTGCTCTTTTAAAATGCATAATGTTCTAGAAATTTTTTTGGTGTTTAATATTGAAATTAACTTTAAATTTTTATTGATAACAGTATAGTTGCTTGTATTTTGTTATTTTATGATTAATTAAACTACTTCTCATTTATACTTTTAATGATACTTTATATTGTTTTAGTTCTTTTGTTTTTAACAAAAAAATATATATATATTTTGAAACAACATGGATATCATTTAGATATTGGACAATAAAAAAATTGCAAATCAAATATTTATAGCTACCGTTCAACCATTTCTACTGTTTAATGTTCGAACATTAAATTGGATATAAGCAAAAGAAAAACAAAGAAGGATAGAGTATTTGTTCTTTGGTGTGTAGCTGCTTTCAGCAATGCCCATATCAAATCAATAATGAGGAGAGAGGAAGAATCAGTGCTGCGTTGGGAATAATTTCAAAAATAATATATATGAAAAGGAACCCTAAAGTCGAATTTCGCAAATGATTGTAAATCTGCCCCCATAAGTTCCCTAAAATATTCCATAGAAGCCACTCTCTAATGAGCAAGTTGTGTCAACATTTCTCCAAATCTGTATTCACACTATCTTGATTTCTTTTTCTAAATATTATGTTCCAATATTGTGCTTCAATCTACAGTCTGTTTCGCTTCTGGAACGACCGGTACAGAATTTGATATCCGCACTGTTTGTTGTTGGTTTTATCGACTGAACTGATATCCGACCGGTACAGACTTGTGTCCGTGTTCGAGCATTGTCTACTACCTTTAGTACTTTTCTCAAAACATTCGAGCTAGAAAATCATGGAGTTCTACCATTTGAGTACTTTCAAAAAATTCCTCAGTATCCACATAATTTTCCATAAAACAAAATTAAAGCCTCATCTGTAACAAACTTTTGATAGCACTTTAATAATAGCACTGATGTGATCATCTCTAATGTATTTTACTATATTTTTTTCTAAAATAAAGATCTTCAAATATAGAATAAATTATAGAGGAATTCTATTTCTAACTCTATAAATAGAGAAAAATATAGCAATTTATATTTTAAAGGAAAAAATAGAATAAAGATGTAGTGTTTTTGCCTCTAAATACTATTATAAAAGTAATTATAGAGGTGGGTTGGAGATCTGATAGTTATGTTTGCAGTTAATTCTATTTTTATTTTTATAATCGCTTTTAGAATTGAAAAAACACTCTAATGGATCTATATTTTTCTTCTAAAATAAAAAATATAAATTTTCTATATTTAGGAAAAAAGCAATCTCTACTTCTATTATATATTTTTATGAATATTATTTACACTGAAATAAAATTTATATTATTATAGATCTTTTCTATTTTAGAAGAAAATAGCAAATTCATTCGAAATGGTTTTAGCACATTATATTCATAACAAATACATAGCTTTGTTCCAACTTTCAACCACGACAGGCTACTCAAAACTTGATGATAATCTAGTTGGGATGAATAAATGAAAATGAATATTAACATGTTATGTTGGAATACTTTCCCCTATGAATTAACGTAAACTAGGCTGTATAATTTAGATTACTTTTACTATTGTGATTAGTCGTTATCAGCCGATTTATTTGGTTTAATAATTATATGTGACTATAACTTTTTTAGATTGGGGAATCATGTTCATAATATCGCAGTGTGATTATTCATGAAAGTGATAAGAGGATAAAAATAAATTTGTTTAGCATATACTTTAT
>JABAYD010037673.1:0-11806 GCA_014822095.1 Diplotaxis tenuifolia
GTGACATCTTTTCGATGAGGGTCTCTAAAACGATGTCGACATCTCCTGGAACCTCGATTAGTCCTTTTTATTAGTATAGATTCATTAAGAGACATTAATGGATCTCCATGGTTAATCATGCTCTACGATCAATCTTTAATTTCATGTTATTCTGACTTCTGATACACATATTCTATTACTGGCTTATTAACAAACAACACTTGCCTATCATTACTATTTTATGTTTCTGACATTTGCACTTAGCAGTTTCAACAACATTCCCTTATAAATCCATAAACTATCTTCCTTTTTTTCTCCATCTCTTCTCTTTCTCTTTCGACTCTCAAGCTTGTCTCCATCTTTGTTTACCGAAAACAAGAGAATTTTAAGCCATAATAATTGTGTATATCTCGCTACCATTGTGCATATTCATGATGTTTCTAGTCACCGCTGGTTGTGTAGGATGCTTCTACATGGGTCGCCATCAAGGGATAACTAATGTTGGTGGACCAGCAATGCCAATGGATTACCCAACCGAACAACAAGCCAACCATGGTTACAGTGCTGGAGCTCAGCCTTACCCTCCAATGTCCTATGCTGTCTAGTCATTGTGTTCCATGCACTGTAAAAAAGATATCAAATTTGTCTTTATTTTCTTGGATTTTTATTGTGTTGTGCTTTTTACGTGCACTAATCATTTCCTGTCTGACTGGACGGGTCTTTGTCTTTATTATATATATAAACATTTCAAAAAATTATAATCTAATAGTTCGAGTTTCACTAATTAATAATATATTGTCTAACATTATATTTCAGTCATTGTATTGTGTAACAGGGGCGTCAGTACTGAAATGTTGTGAACCGTAAACATTTTTGTAATAGTTTATATAGTTTTTTTTTGCTGAATTTAATCAAATTTTTCAGTTAATTTTTTAAGGAAAAATTAGGAGACTAGTATATCGCTGTTAAAAACTTATAACAATAATAAATATAAATTATATAAATAAGATATATATTGTTCTTGATTTATTCTAAATACTTTAAAAACGAGTACATATATGTATAAATAATTTTCAAAAATAAAATAATATCAGTGATAGAAAACCCAAAAACAATAATACTAGTATTTTGGGATGCAGTAATCTTTAGTTTAATAAAAGTAAATTTATTAGGTTTGTATGTTATCCATGTTTTCAATTATACTTTTAAAAAATTTCTATTTTTGTTTTCAAACATTTCATTTTTGTAATGAAAGGTGATTTTGTATCATTAAAGACGGTCATTCTGGATGTGATTGGTAGTTGATGTAAGTGTTCTCTATAGTCTATTTATTTTTAAAGTACTAAACTGAAAGCAATCAAACTTTAATAAAAAAAAATCTACAGTCCTATTTATTTCTAAAGCACTAAATTGAAAATAATCAAGTTTTAATAAAACAAATTAAATTATAGCTCTAAAAATAACCTACAACTGTACAAATGCTCTGCATAGCCAAATATTCGCAACATTTTTTTAGAGTTTTCCAATCTTTTGTCAACGTTATCTCTATCCCACCACCTTTTCGTCGATGCTTCCGTTTCAAACCCAAAAGTTCAACATATATAACGTATAGAACACGTGTTTCGTTTCTTATTCATTTACAGAAACATATGAGCATCATGACATACACATGTATTGGAAATCTTGACACCCAAAATTCCTAATGCTGCGATATTGGAACATTCTTGGGAGAAAGCAACAACTTGGAAAGAGAGAGAGAGAGTAACCTTTCAAGTGACAAGATGCCTGATATAGTCTCTCGCTCTCTCTGATAAGCAACCTCTAGTTGTCCACTATAACGGGAGCAAGACTAAAAATTTCATGTATTATGATAGATTAGCTTTGAAACAGATTAGCTTAGAATTGATTATACAATCAGATAGAGAATAAGGATAAGTCAAAACAAATGCTGCTTTATATTAGATTTCTTTGTTTAAATGAAACTACAAGATATAATTAAACACCAAATTCTGATCCCACTGAAATATATATATATATATATACGTCTAATATCTACTTACTCAAAAACTTTTGTTCAATGGCTCGTACCTTTTACAACTGGGGTCAAAAGAGGAGAATAAGAAAAGCATCATCGAGGAAAATGAGAAAGGTACAAACCCGTAGTTTTTCCACTGAACCAATTAGTGCCCTTCTCCATCATAACTCTACGTCAATATTAGAATCAAGAAGCATGACCAGTTCTCCTCTACAGCTGACAGAGATTCAGGAAATGGACTTACCACAAGGTCGTTCCCCAAGACTGGTTTGAATTGTGAAACACCGGATGTATTTTCCAAGTCTCAGCCAAGTTCTAGCCACATCTTCAATTATTGCTCCCAGTTTTAATTGGCCATATTAAACAGCCCATCTATCTATATCAGCACCTCTCTTCACTTCATTAATCGAGTCCTCTGTTCTACTTTTCTTCGTCTTCTCCTGTCTACAACAGCTTCTCCAAGGCCTGTCCCTGGAATGATTGGTTCTCTTATAGCCTTGCCAGTCAGCAAACGTTTTAGGATCTGATCATCTTGAAGTGAACGGAGTCTATTGATCTTGAGCTTGTAGATAAAGTAACTGATGAAACTTTTCTTAACATCTTCCTTATTGAAGCTCAAAAAGTGACGGTACTCCCTGTTGCCAAACAGTTTAGATACCAACTCCTTTTTGCTAGCAGGCCGCATGAATTCTCTACGAACTATTTCTCTACACAATTTTCTTTGCAAAAGTGGCACCCTTACTTCCCCCTTGGAAGATATATGTATGAGAGACTTACTGGCTAACACCTCTAGCGTAGACTCCAAGTCAATGCTAGCAAGAAATGGTAATGGCATATCAACTTTCTCATCACTCAGCAAACATCCTATGTACAGAAATAGATATTTTTCTCCTTTTAGTAAGCCATCATAGTTAGCTTTTAACATGCTCTTAACTTCATCTTCTGAAAGCCCGAATCGATCCAACGCAGAACCAAATGGTCTTGATCTTGTTCTTCGACTTGAACTTCGAGCTGCATTATTAAACACATAGACTCCACATCTCGTCACCTTGAGGAGACTATCACCTATAGGCTTCTCCTCATTGTTGACAGGGTATAAATCGAAGACAACTAGATCAGCCAAGATACCTGTGACATCTCCTTCAAACGAACTAGGTTGCATTTTGAGGTCAAAGAAGACAAACATGTGATCTTTCCTAATCTTAGGAACAACTTCTCCTGGAGGCAAACACTGAAAAACATTCTCAAGTCTATGACTATGGCCTTTCTTATCATTCCATCTGCAAACACACCTGAAGCCTAAACCATCAGAAGCATTATGAAAATTCTTTGAGAAGGAAACTTCAACAAATAGAGAAAACCCAACGAGCATGCTTCTTGAATATGGGTGTAGTGACTGTCGTCTTATCATTACAGAAGATCCTGGTTGCAGATAGGGGTGTAGTCTATACTTTGAATTTCGACTTCTAGGTGATGGTAGACACAGCCTGACAGCCAGGAGTTTTTCGAGTTTCTTCTGACGTTGTTGTGGTCCCATGTGTTCTTTTACACTAGCCTGTGCCTCGGCTAAAACGTAGCTGACCATGTACGGCGAAAGACCAAAGCAATTACTGAATGTATAGTACCTAGAACTCTGAAAGAAGTCTAAAGGAATTGATATCAGAGATGAACAACCATGCGCATTCAAGAGTTGTAGACTTTGTGGAAGTTGTGGGAGTAATCTGAGGTTTTTGCAATGGCATAGCCTTAGACTGAGTAGTTTAGAAAACTCCTTGATGCTTACTGGAATGTTTCTGAAACAGTTGTTACTAAGATCCAATGTCTTTAGCAAAGACATCAAATATATATCTTCAGGAATGTGTTCCAAGCGTGCCTTATGTAGAGACAAAGTGATTATCTGGTCATAGAAACTTGAGAGAGAAGATGGTAGTGTTGGTCTAAGTGGCATGACTGTACAGCCTTGACGTAATTCTCTGACTTTTGGGAGAGAAGTAGTAATCAAATCTACTTCTGTGCAGTTCAGTAGATCAAGAACTTTGAGAGGATTCAGGTTGTGCATTTCCACTGGCAAGTATATGAGTCTTTTGCAGTTCTTCAAATCTAATGTGTCAAGTTCAGAGAGATCACCAATAGAAGATGGCAGTTCTCTTATGGCAGTGCCATCAAGATATAATTCCTTCAGATTTTGAGGGAAATCAACAATAGTCTTCAGCTCCGAGCAGCCGGATAGTTTGAGAGTGACTAAAGATTTCAACTTACTCATTCCCACTGGAAGATGCCTAAGCTTTTTGCAATCCTCCAAACTTAATATAACAAGCCCAGAGAGATGCTCAAGCAACTGTGATGGGAATTCATTTATGGAAGTATTGGCCAGATATAACTCTTTCAGGTTTTGTGGCAAACCCTGAATCTTCTCAAGTTCTGAGCAACCAGAAAGATTAAGAACTTCGAGAGACTCAAAAGCAATCATGTCAGGCAGACTTCTCAAGTTAGAACCGTCTTTCAGCTTCAAGAAAACAAGATTGCCAAGATCTTGATTAGAGAAGCAATCAAGATTACTTAAATCTCTTATGCCAGTTCCCTGGAGATGCAGTTTCTTGATTGACCGTGGCACATTCGGAAAACTTTTGATCTCTATACAGTTTGAGAGATTAACAACTTGGAGATGTTGTGATTGACACATATCTGGAAAACTCTTTAACCTTGAACATCCTTGGAGATCAATTAGCTCGATGTTTCGAGAATACTGAAGTTCATCAACAGTAACTAGTTGCAGGGAATGGCTGAGAGTGATCCTCTTTAACAGCTCAAGATTCTGAACAAAAAAAGCCAAAAAGGCAGGAAATTAGTAAAAAGAAAGCAGGTCTGGTAACAATCTATAGTATATAAGTGAAACTATGGGGTATATTCAACCAAGTGTTCGGGGTAATTTGTAAAAAAAAAACGACAAATCTATAGTCATTCAAATATAAAATTTTAAACTCTTTTAAGATCCAATATTATAAAACTAGAAAACTCTAAAATCAACTCGTATTTCAAATATTTTAAATTGTGAGTTTTAGAAATTTTCTAGTGATTTTGAAGTGTTTAGATGGAACTTTTTTAGTTGAAATCTCATGAGCTTAGATGAAATTCTAGAATGATTCAACAAAAATAATCTAAGATTCTTCAATTCATCTAAAATCATTTAAAAACTCATTAATACTCAAATCACTTCAAACCATATCTTTTCTGACCTTGGTTCCTCCCCAAAGTTTCCGAAGTTTACTGAATGGCATATTGAGTTCCACAAGATACTGAACATCAAAATCTTGTGGAAAGTATTGCAAAGGACAATATTTCCAGTAGAGAAGTCTTAGCTCAGGCGGCATGGACTGTGGGTCCTCGGAAAGGCATAATACGGAGCTCTCTAAAGGATTGGAACTGTAAATCTTCAGAGATCTAAGGTTATACATATCTTGAAATGCAATCTGGCCTTCGAAGTCTAAGTTAGACACGTCCAAGCTAATGCCTTTAACATCTTCAATACACTGCAAGAACAAGAGAAACCAAAAGGTTTTTGTTACTTATATTCGGAAAAATACAAACCACGTTAAGCTAACTCTCTTTTTGTAAATAGATCCCTCCCAACTTAAATCGAACATTCGACCTCTTATACTTCTACTAGCTGATCTAACAGTTTTATCCAATATGCTAACTCCTCCTTGGTAAGTGCAACTTCTTAACAGATTGATAAGAATGTTACAGGCAAATATTACCGGTGTTATTGCTGCTTCCGGATCTTCAGTATCGTTCTCTTCAACGAGATATTGAATGTTGGAAGCATCCACGAATCTATAAGCCATCTCAGTCTCTTCATTTGGATTCTTGATAATTTGAAGACCAAAATCATATATCAAATTATGCAATAGTACTATGTTGTCCGAAATAGTCACCAAACTTTTGTCCACAAGAACGTCAATTCCAACTCGAGGGAAGTATCCACAACCTGAAAGAACCTGCATCACGTCGTCGATATTCGCTCCCCTATAGGAAAACACTATTTCAAGAAAAATTTCCTTCTCGGTATCACCAAGTGTGTCATAGCTGCTCCTGAGTTTATTTAAAATCTTGTCGGAAAGACAACCGTTGAGTTTTCGGAAAACACTCTCCATTGCAGACAGTGTTTTTCCCTTCAGTTCTTCACCAAAAACGCTGAGAGCTAAAGGGTTTCCGTCAGCATAGTCAACGAAGTTCATAGAGAGCTCCATGAGTTTTTCATCTGGTGCATCTTTCCCAAATGCACATCGGGACAAGAGCTGAAGAGCCTCGTACTTGTTTAAGCCCTGAACCTCATAAATATCGTTGACCTGACACTGTACAAGTGCTTGTTTATCTCGGGAGGTTATAATTACCAAGCTTCCAGGACCAAGCCAGTCAAATTCAGATAGAAAATTCGTTGCACCCAGCGGCTGGCGCACGTCATCGAGAACAAGAAGAATTCGTTTTTGGCGTAATGTGTCTATAAGTAGACTCAATCTTGTAACGTGACAGCTTAAGCCAAGCTGCTTCCTCAAGTGTTTCTCCAATAACCCATAGACTCCCTTCTCCCGAAAGTCCTTGTCGAAGTCTTCGATGAAACAAGATGCTTCAAAGTCACCTGAAAATTCTTTTAAAGCTGCTTTAGCAAGTGTCGTCTTCCCTATGCCTCCCATACCCCAAATCCCTATGCTTCGAATGCCCAATGGTTGCTTGTGGAGCAAGTTTTTTATCTTCGTCAATCTCGAGTAGACTCCAATTGTACCCCTCACATCAAGCTTTTGACACACGTCTGCAACAATCTCCTCCACAAGTTCGGAATCACTGAATAGTAACACAAATATTTCTCAAGTCAAACATATCAAAAATGCATTAATAAGTGAATAGCACATCCAATAAAAAGTGTTCAGTACTCTTTCTCTTTCAAACTACTTTCTTAAACTTTATGACTCATAAAGTAGATCCCAAGTCCGTAAAGCTTGGGGTTTAGGCGCCAAAATGTAAATATAAATAAGGGGCGCCAAGTTAATACAGTTAGTTCTTGTAGGTGTAGTGGTTGTGTTCTGTCCTTATTTTTGAATAAGTTGAGTATCTTACACTTCCATTTTTTATATATTTTATCAAATACTATAGCCTATAATCGTAAGAAAAAAAAAACAAATCAATTAAAAACCCAACTTTTTTTTTTTTAAATAGCAGCCATTTACCACACACAAGTTATCTTTACGGTCTTTCATTTTTTGTTATCTGTTAGAGTTTGAACACTTTTTGATTCTCTTCTTGCATGGTCAATCTTCACCGTTTTGTTATCTTACTCATGTATGTGTTTCTTCCCCTTCTACTAATTTTCTTTTTTCTTCACCCAAATATTTTCTTCTTTATCTTAAAAGCAAAGAAATTATGTGAAATTTCTTGTTGGGTTTATATACTTTCTTTGGACACTCATGATTTGACAACCGAAAGTTCAGTAAAATTTACAAACTAAACAGATTTCACAGTGATTGTTGTCTTGTTAAATAATTGTGAAGTTATTCTAATATTCATGCATTTGTTGAATAAATATAAAGTATTAACTCAACTAAGTTGACAAATTGATATAACCCAAAACCAGTGGTATTCTCACGTAATATGTTGAATGCAGAGAAAAGTTTAAGAATCATTACTTTATCTATTAGATCAATCTGTAAGTTTTTTGTATGAAATTTGTTATTGTGTAAAACAGTTTTAGATTTTTTTTTTGTTTTAAAATAGATTCTTTACAAAAAAAAATTTGGTTTGAGGGACATCAATTAGTTGTTGCGCTTTAGGCGTCATAAGACCCGGCACTATGTGTAATTTCAAGAGTAATTTACACTCTAATATATTTTGGAAGCACGTTCTAATAAAAATAGCATTTTGTGAATTTTCTAGCAAAAAGGTATTTTGGGCAATATTCAAAATCATTCTAAAAAGTTACGTGTAAACAAAATCAGTTGACAAATTATTATAGACTGGATAAATTAAAGTTTGAGTACATATATTTTTCTCTAGGGAAATTATTTGTTTTAATATTGTAATTTAAACATTATATTTTTATATTTTGAGATCTATTTAATTGTATTTTAGATGTTAGGGAAAAAATCAGTTAGCAAAAACTTATTTGGACGATAAGTTGATGGGATGACTTTTAAATAAGTTGATGTAGACACATTCTATGTAAATAAGCATCGCTGGTGGTTTTTAATGGAATTAAAGACTAATAGATGTTGAGAAGAAAACAAAAGGTTGTAGAATTTAAAAAAACAAGGTTAACGTTGTAGGAAGAGTATTAGGTGTGAACGTGTTGTAAATAAACCTTCATTTTAAATAAAACCTTATTGTCATTAAAATTAATAAAATAAATTAATAAAGCAAATAGTTTTGAACAATCAATCACCTTCGTTCAAGAGATGATGCGTGTCCTCGCAAGTCTTCGATTTCAAGCAGAGCGTTACGCCACTCTGCTACCGGGTCGTCAGGATACATCTTTTTCAATTGCAAGCAACGTTTCCTCAATACGGACTTTGTGAGTCCGTACAAGACTGGAACCACCAGCAGGCCGTTGCTACTCCGGCACGCAGAAACCTTCTCTAACTCGTTCAGGAACCGATAGTTCGAAACAGATTTTTCAGATAAAATCACCACGGAAACCTTAGCCTCCGCTACAGCTGCATAAGTCTCCTCATAGTCTTCGCAGGTGGAGAATGAGATGCGTTTGCGGTGAAACTCCGCAGAGAGATGGCTGACGAAGGAGTGCCGTATCTTATCCTCCCATCTGTTGAAACTAATGCAAACAGCGTTTCCATCCACCATTTTCATGAACTTTTTGCAGTGTTTTCTTTGGTCACAATGGCAGTGGTATTAAATTGTTTTCTAATTGTGTCGTGGTAAGGCATAACTTAATTGTACACTACCCTTTTGAAAACGAAAGGTCACCTTCATTGAAGGTTTCTCAAATATAATTTTATTTAATTATAGAATTAAAAAATCAAGAAAGATAATGAAATGGGAAGAAACATATCTTATTTTCAAATAAAAATCTAAAACACTCATGCTCACATATCATTTATTTTATTTGGGTAGATAGTATATCATCAATAATGATGCTTGAAAAGTATTTTAATACTTTTATAAAGACTTTTGATTAAAATATAAGTTTTACATGAAACAGAGAAAACATATCAATAAAAACTAGGGTTGGACACGGATCGGATATCCGAAGTTTTAAGGTATTTGTGATTTATTTTGTATATTACGAATCCAAACAAAAATATTATATCTATTAACTAAGTGGTCTTGATCTAGCGGTAAAGGGTTCACAATTGTGAGTACCGCCCTGGATTCGATTCTTTTTGACCATCTGGAGCACCCTAAGTAGTAGAAAAATGTGGATCATCCTGCAGGTTTTATAGTGATTAGTCTTTGAATTTAAAATGCCTTTTAGATCACACTACGATTATATTAAAAAAGCATAGTTATATAAACTTGTTGTCACCTAATCTTTTTCAAAAAAAAAAGAATAGAACTCGATAATTAATTAAAAGATAAAATAAATATTTACAATGTTTTGATTTGTACCAGTTGGAAAAAAAAACTAAAATAATTTTGAAAGATATAAATCCTATATAATATAACATGATCCACTTATATCATGAATTTATGCATATATATGACTAAGTATATATGATTATAGTTACATTTTTTATTTATATTATAGTGAACATTTGTATTTTTATTAATTTTGAAAAAATGTATTTTTCCATCTTTTACAAGGACAATTTCTTAATATGTCATCCAAGCCAAATTTCTTAATAGCATCTCAAACATATAAGAGAACCAGATTATTATTTTTTAACAGAAGGCATAATTCATAAATAGATTTCCGTTTCATATATTTAAACTGGCCGAAAAGAAAACAAATATCGTATATATGTCCAAAAATTATGTAACTTAGTTTCACACAATTAATTGATCAAACATGAATTGTGTCGGCATTCCAATCTCATCTCCTTATCATTCGATCACAAAACCCCGAATTAAAAAATATGTTGTGAATTGAAGATCTCAATGGATTTAACGTATAAATTAAATTAAAAATTAATGTAAAAATTTGATATTATATCCCAACTTAAAATGAATATTTTAGTGATTTCATTTAAGAGTTAATTTCCTTATATTTGAGCATTTTTCGTTGTAGATATCTTACAAATGTTACATTTTTTTTTATTATTACGATATCTTTTGAATTTTTCAAAACTTAAAATACCTTTTAATTAGTTTTTAAAGAAGATACTTTGTATAAGGTGTTCGAATTTTAATATATATTATTGTATTAATATTTTATTGTAATATTTTAAGGAACCTAGATGAAGGTGATTTTAGATCTAATACTACATTTTGGATCAGTTGTATGTGTTTGGATTTAATATAATTTAAAAACAAATTGAAAATTTTTTCCTGAAAATTTCAGTTATCTCATTTAAAAATATGAATTTTAAATAATTCATGAAAAAATTATTGAACATTAATGCAGCTGTTTGCTACAAAAATACTCAAACTACAGTCTTGTATTAAACCAAAATATGAGCAAGCCTTCATTCTTCTTGTTACTAAGACAGACAACTGATTTCTAATATTTTTTTCAATGAGTTTATGGAGCAGTTGAGGAGGAGAAGCAGGTTCATCATGCTAACGTCTGTTATCGGCGTTTTTAAAAGGAGAATTTTTTTAATATGTGTTCACTAAAAAAAATATTTTAACTGTGTTTAATATATAATGGTAAAATAAATGGGTATAGTAAACAATACAATACTACAAAGAGTTATTTCATTGCAGGGCACATTATGACTTTTTATTTCAGCGGAGAATACATTATGCTATATAGACACTTTGTTGTGGTTAAATACAAGTTTGCCTTTGCAAAAGCAGAATCAGTGATGGGTATATACGTTGGACGAAAATATTAGGGAGAAACCGATGATAGATTTAGGATTAGGATTTAGGATTTTGACTTTGGGATTTAGATTCGTGATTTCGATTTTGAGATTAGGGTTCTGATTTCAGAGTTTTCAGAATCCTATTTTTGGTTGGTATCGGTTTTACAGAGGTGGCGCAGACAGAGGATGAAGCGATAGACGGTTGTACATGTGTACACTGCTATGTGTGTGTACATGTGTACACTGTTGTGCACAGTTGTATATGTGTACACTACTCTAAATGTGTCTATATGAACATTACTTTGAGTTATACATTTGTAATTTGTATCTTGTGTTCAACTCTAATTTTACTATGTACTATGTACAACAGACGTAGATTGAGTTGTACCACTTTATGTGGGGGATGATTCGAAGTGAGAAGTTAGTGGACTAAAACATATATTGTTGTTTAGTGTACATGCGTACAATGGCGTATAGTTGTCTGTGTGGACAAGGCGTAGCATTAGAGAAAAATGTAGTGGCCGCTGATTTTAGGATCATTCAAATCCAATTGCACAAAAAAAGGAATTTAAATCCATGACACAATGTACATGTAGATTAAAATATGTATGTGTTATGCTTAACTTGTGTGGGTTCTTGAATTTCTATGACGTTTCAGGTGGGTTTAAATTCGTATGTGTTATTTTTGACATGCTAATCCGTACACACGTACAAAGAAAGCAAGATTGCAAAAATATGGAACGTATGAAACGGAACAGATACGTTGTAGGCCTGGGCATTTTACCCGGACCCGAAGACCCGACCCGAAACCGACCCAAAA
>JABAYD010037674.1:0-14259 GCA_014822095.1 Diplotaxis tenuifolia
TGATAAAAAGATGATCATCCATGAAATATTTTTTAACTATAAATACAAAAACTCATATATATCGAACATATATACTTATATGGATGTATATTTGTATAACTATTACATTCTTGTGTTGCTGAGAATTTCATATATCTATTCTATTAAAAGAGGATCACTTCGAAAAAATCTACATATGTTAAGTTGTTGCACCAGTCTTTATTTTTGGTTTTCCTTAAATTTTTCTAATTATATATAACATTTAATACATTTAATTAATCCTAACAGATTTTAATTAATATTTCACCAACTTACCTTTTAATTATTGGACCTATTAGTTAATAAATTAAACTTACTATTAATAAAGTGTAAAATTATGATAGGTTATTAATAATAAAAATAAACTAAAAGTATCATATCAATAAATTTTTTATATTAACATTTTTTGAGTTTTATGATAAATTTTTTTATCAAAATCTAAGGAATCATAATTTTATACAATACTAAATATTATATGAGTAATGCAACTAGAAAAAGAAAAATATCATCAGACATTTTATGTTTTAATTGGATCAGTTGTATTACATCACGGGTTAATAACGAATTTTTGAGTTTTTAAATGAATTTATCTTTTTAATTATTTTTTTTTATCAAATCCGAATCGGATTATATAAATGTATTGAATATACGGATTCAACCACGAATCTAAATCGAATATGAAAACTTTTCTTAAACTCAATAATTATTATAAACCAATTTTTAATTAGTTTTATTACTAAATGAAAAAATAAATCCGCGCTTTCAAAGCGCGGGTCAAAATCTAATTTATTCTATTAAACTAAACATATGTGCGAAAGTTTTAGTCTATTCTGATTTCATATTGATTATCGCAAAGTTTGAATAGAAGCAAAAAATACAATCGTGCCATGGTTCAAAATCGTGTACTTGTGATCAGAATATATCAGCTTTGAACGGTGACGAAAGAATGAAGAGTAACATTTTTAAAAAAATTCACGGTTCACAAAGAATATTTTTTTCTTTTCATTTCTTCTCATTTTTTTTTTTTTAGAAAAATAAAAACCATTGTTTGAAAAAGAACATTTTTTTCATGCGATTTTATTCCTATATATTCATTTCAGCTATCGTATATGAGAATATTAGTGGTTTTAATATAAATTTTGCTAAACAATTAAATTCTTACTTGTAAAAATAAGTCCAACCAATAATTTAACAAATGCTAATATACCTCACAATTTTTTGATGGGTAGTTTCCCAAACTAAAAAAAAACAATCAGTGATGCTAAAAAAAAAACAGAAGACCATCATCGTCCTTGTTCTTAAGACCTAACACAATCACTTCCTGCAACGCTAAAAGACATTCTCTCTGGGTTTTTAGACCCAAATGTATATATCATACCTAACTTCTCATAATCGTCATTCATCACTTCGTCTTCGCTTACAAAAGGAAAATCAAAGACCAGAGGCGACTTATCTCCTCTTCTGTTACCCCCGAAACTAAACTGAGGAACTTCTTCATCATCATGATTATGACTTGTAATGCCAACACCACCACTTGATGGTGGTGTGCTTGTTGTGAAGGGCATGATGGATGGTGTTGGTGGCTCTGATGACGTTGCTCCATCGGATGAGGAGACTGGGAATGTGAAGCTTGCGTTTGAACCAGAAGGAAATGCCCATGTTGGGTTAGGCTTGGCTACTGAGATTGACGAAAGTAACCTTTTGTTATTATTATTAGTTCCTAGTGAATGAGATGGTGGTCTCGGCAGATTCACCGGCTCGCCTCCTAATGAACTCTTAGGCTTCCCACTACTACTTCCACCAAATATTCCATTTGATGCTGAAACGGTCTTGGCCATTGTATTTTGAGCATCACCGGTGGTAACTTCAGCTATAGAGAATGGCGTATTGTGAGAGATAACGTTTGAGATATCTTGATTCAACTTGGCTGAGCTGTCCTTTTTCACATTGTTGTTGATATTGGAGCTGTTTGGTTCAACAGTTTTCGAAGACTGTGGATATCTCCAAGAAGTGGCAAGCTTTAACTCAGTAGATTTCTCTTTCGGGGTGGGTTGGGTCCGTTCAAGATGATCCAATATCTTCCTAGCGATCCGACTAGAATGTCTAGGCACAGTCGGTGTACCAATTTCTAAATCTATATGCTTCCCATACATTGTTGTCTGGGGCATAGATAGGTTACTTGATTCTCCTGCTTCATAGCTCTTCTTGTTAGCAGATTTTTCAAAATGACTCCTGGAAGGTCGTGAATAAGGAGACATGGTGGCGCTCTGGCGAGATCTTCTAGTGGGTCCAAAAACTCCACTATCACTTTCCTTGCTAGGTTTGAGCTGGGCACATTACAAAGTGATTTCTCAGGTTTCAACAGAGGATATAGGATTCAGTAAAAGGAGGAACCAAGAAAGATTCAAAAGGCAGTATGGTGAATGTTTACCAAGTTCACTAAGATTGTCTATGAATCTTAGTAAGTGCACACTACATTATAAATTTTACAGGTAGTAAGAATTGTATAGCAGACTGGGAGAGTTTACCTGGCCATATCTTGTCTGCACACTTTGGGAGGGAGACTGGAAGGTGCTCAAGCGCTTGCTACTGTTGTCTTTCAATTGCATCAGCTGAGCCAAAAAAAGGAACATTTCAAATATACCAAAAATTTGGAGCAAAATGGTATTAAGAATAACTCTACCTTTGACTTTGAACTTGAGAGGATGGATCTAGGATATGGGGTCCTTGGAAAACTTTGAATCCCAAAGTTTTCTCGTTGGATTTGAGGAGTTGCAAAACCAGGTTGATCATTTAACTTGACACCAGGCCAACGCGCTGAAGGCTTGCTCCATGGTGATGCACCTGAAGAATTTGCTACAACCATACCTCCGTCTACACTATTCTTTTCATTTCTTGTTATAAAACCTTGGGGACTACTCGATGATGTCTGGCCGGTCATATATGCCTTAGCAAGTTCTGCCGGTGACAAACCAGCTTCATCCACCGCCGGTTTGCCTCCGTTAAGAGTCTGTTAAAAAAAAGTAACGAGAAAAGTGAGTATTGTAAAACAGTTACAGAAATATGGACTACTGAAGTAAAAACATCAAGCAAATATGTGAAATTACATAGCTCTTCCTTCATATGATTTCAAAAACAGTAGAACCTCAAACAGACCTCAGAGACCAAATTCATGTGGATACCTTCCAAATTACTCCCAAAGTATGCCAAATTATACTATAAACTTTTCCGGAAAAGTGTAATAGCTCAAGCAACCCATATAAATTGCTAGTTTCTTATAAACATCGAAACAAATAAACGCTGGATAGCAAAGCAACTTACTATTGACTTGGCAAGTGGGGTTGGCGTAGCCCGAAGTTCACTAATAGCCTCCCTGGCACCAACTGGTTCTTTTCTTTTATCAAGAAAACTCACATTTTTCTTGGCTCCCTCTCTCAGAGGGATCTCCACTCGCTCATCTTTCGTGACATTAGGTAGATCAACAGCCCTTGAATTTATTATCTCTATAAGACGATCAGTTTCCGCTCTGGATATCAATGAAAAGATGGTCAGTGTAAAATTCTTCTATGTAGACAAAATACAAACGAAACTGCAAGCAAACATAACAGAAGGGCCATGAAATATAAGCAAGTATTAACATACTAACAAGTAAAAGGAAGCAAACTTCCATCGAGCATCATTTGAAATGCAACAAACGTAGAGACATGATAATAAGCATACCGTGAAAACGTTTTTCCTTTCATTAGCCTTTCAAGCTCCGAGATCGCAGCGACATCATTTAAAGCTATGCTGCTTTTAGCCTCTGCACTAATACTGAAATTGCTTCCGTTGACGTTTGCTGTACCACTAGTACCTCCCTCTTCAACTGATGCTAACTTCGGTTTCTGAAAAGGGGAAAAAATGATGTATCCATTGCAAATCACAAAAGCAAGAAGTAAATAAAGAGTACGGATAGCAGGTGAAATAAATTGAGTTATTCATGTCGAATAAAGAAATTTCCAACTAAAGAGCACGGAGCAGTAAGATTACATCTCTTTTAGATTATACAAAGATTACTTCTATGCTTTTATATTACCACATTCTCCCGAGAGAAATTCGTATGACAATTTTCTCTGAATGATAACGCATTCATTATTCCATTTATCAATCCCTATACCCCCGGTAAGAGGATAACAGTTTCTTCTCGTGTAGAAATTTTAGAGATACATGTATAGAAGACATCAATGAACATATTCTGACACGCACCCAAGCGCAAAAAGTCAAAATTGCAAGAAAAATCACGAAGAACGCTTGAGCATGAAAAACATGTTGATTTCCACAACTACTTGATGAGAACGTACATGACATACCAAAAAAAAACCTTAAGCAAGGACAAAAAAAAATCACCTTAGCTAAAGCTCTATGTTTCCAAAATCAAAGATAAAAAAAAACACAGAGGAGTTGAAAGACGCTTACACTTAAACTTGGTGTTACACTGCTAGGACCATTCTCCTCTGGATCATCCTGCAACTCATCTAGTGGAAAAAGAAGAAAAACCGTTACGTCATATCTCTTGAATGAAATCCACCAGACTATATACTCTGGAGTAAATTGTATATATACATCCCCAAAGGATGAGACAATTGTTGTTCAGAGACAGTTCTGAGGCAAATACATCAATCACTAAATAACGACGAGCATCTTAATTGACCATTACAATCATCTACCAAACGCAAACAGAAAAGCCCTAACCCTAGCAACGATCCAAGTTCAACTAAACCCTAGATACTCAGTACACCAAGGACACTGAGCTAAATAGGTTCAATTCAATTAAACACTCAAAATCAATAGAATATTCCTAAGCCTTTTTAATTGCGAAGCATAGAGCAAAAGACCTTGATGTTGATCTTCATCCTCTGGAGGTGTAACAGCGGAGGAGGCTGAACCCGAGAAGAAGTAGGGAAGTATTCTCGTAGCGCCGCCGGAGATAATCCGATAAGCAGGATCGACGATTCTCGAGATCCACGGCCTCCGTTGAGCCTGGTTCTGAGGGGGACGAGAATACGGCGTCGTTGAGTGTCTCCTCGCGGTTTGTCGCCTTAATTTGCCACCTGCGCCTCTCGCCGCATCGCTCGTCGCCGCCGCCGCGGGGAACGTCGCGTCTCCTTGAGTGGCCATGATGTCTCGCTTTTTGGTTTCAGTGAATTCTTTTTTTTTTTCTCGATTTTAATCTAATGTTATAGCGCCTCATGTCATGTGCGTTGTTGACATTTGTTTACTCGCTTTGATTTTTTTTTTTGTTGTTAGAAAGTTTTCCAAATAATTCAGAAAATTAGGATTATAAATTCAAATAAATATTGAAATTTTTTTAGATAATAATTTTTAGTACATTTTCACAAAAGTAACATTGAAAAGGAAATAAAAAAATACAGAGGTACGAGTCTATAGAACAGATCTTGAAAAAAATAACTAAAATAAATTTTATGAAAAAGTAAACATATATGTATATCATAGGGTTAACTAATTCAGATCTATGGTTTAATATTAAAGGGTTCGAGATAGAGTTTTAAATTTTAAAAATTTAAAATTAAAATATTCAAAAAAAAATTCACCATTTTATTTTTGAGAATTATTTTTATGACAAAAAAATTAAAAAAACTATTAAAGAGAATTGTCCAATAACAATTATAGAATCCACATTTACTGTTGAAATAATTGTAAAAAATATTGAAAATTACGAAAACCATGCTGTAAATATTAATTATAGCTTTGAAGTAAAAATGTCATGTTTAAAGTTCTAGATAAGATTTACATACAAAAGCTTCACGTTTAATTGGACACTAGGTATTTGATAATTTGTGCTATGCGTAGAATAAAATATTTTATAAAATAATTATTTAATAAATAATTATTTTAAATTATTTACTTTTTGAATAATAAAAAAATAATTCTAAAAATTTTAGTGGTCTGAGCAAAGTAAACTGTAAAAATATTAGTTTTTATCAAGGCAGAGAAATCCTATTTATAAAATTTTAAAATTTAAATATTTTTATATCTATATGGTATATAGTTTAATTGGAATGATATTAAAATATGTATAGATTTTTAGTACATATATATGTTAAATGATTTCTTATTTCATATGATTTTATGATTATTTATATCTTGATATAACAAATCATTTAAATATTGATCACAAAAAAATCCATTGTGAAATTTTTGACAGTTTTTTTTGTAATTTATAGTTATTTAAAAAAATAAAGTATGACATATATAGAAATCTAAATTTTTATTATAAGATTAATGTGATTGTTTAATTTATTTTAATGATATAAATTAAACAAAAAACACTGAAATATACGTAAATTATTATTAAATATTTATTATTCAAAATCATCAATTTTCATATATATATTTTAGTCATATTATGTAATTTCGTAACTTTTATTTACAGAAAAAAAAAGATTTTTTTTGTAGATTATTAATTAGTTTATAGTTAGTTTAATGAAAAATATAATACAGTATATGTTTTTTTCATGTTTCGATAAACGAACCTTTCTCTAAAGAATTTAAAAGTCATTCTATTAACAAATATATATTACATGTTGTAATATTTCTCGGTTGGACGTGTAGAAATAAAACTAGGCCGCGGTCGTGTCCATCTTGGTTGTGCGACTAGCAGGCCGTTGCAAGTATTCGTAAGTCCCAAATGGCTATTCAATTAGGTGTAGGGGCGGTTTGAGCTGGTAGAAATGGTTAGTCCATGTTTGATGATGGCTCTAGGATGCTGCTGCCATCTCTAATCTTGTTCTCATTTGAGGCGCGTCTTGGGCTGTGGCAGTGTGGCACCCTTACCATTAGAGCTGCTATTGGTTATCTCCACCCTAGGCCCACTTCTTATTTCTTCATTCCAGTAACTTTTTGCACAAACATTTACTAATGCAGTAAAATCAAAGGCACTGCACTACTATGGGATTGGCTTTGCTCTGGTAATCTAAAAGGCAAATATGATTGAGAGAATATTTGGATATATTTCAAATATTATTATTATTTATTAATAGGATAATTACCTTTATTATTATAAGATTTTAACAGTTTTTCTATTTCAATTAGGGTTATAATTTTTATGGCTTTTGTGTTTTCATATAAACAGGCCTCTAATGCCTAGAGTTGTTTTCAGACCATGATGATTTGATTAATAAAAGAAGTGTTTCTAAAGAGGTTTCTATAAACCACTGAAAAGAGTATTTTCAAATCCTAAAGAGCTTTTAATTAAGCACTGTGAAGAGTATTCACAAACCCTAGTTTCTGGTTATTCTTAGAATTATCAGATCCATATATATCCCTAGAAGCTTCCGCTACATCACAAACCCTAGCTTCTGGTTATTCTTAGAATTATCAGATTCATATCTATCCGTAGAAGCTTCTGCTACATCAGTTGGGGTATCTTTATGATGGAGAGAATATTTGGATATTCCAAATATTATTATTATTTATTAATAGGATAATTACCTTTATTATTTTAAGATTTTAACAGTTTTCCTATTTCAATTAGGGTTATGATTTTTATGGCTTTTGTGTTTTCATATAAATAGGCCTATAATGCTTAGAGTTGTTTAGAGTATTCTCAAACCCTAAAGAACTTTTAATTAAGCACTGTGAAGAGTATTCACAAACCATACTTTCTGGTTATTCTTAGAATTATCAGATCCATATCTATCCCTAGAAGCTTCCGCTACATCATCATAGCACCAAACAAAAACAAGAAATGGCTTTTACCTTCTTGTAAATCTTGGAGAGGTTAAACAAAATAGGATGAATCAAAAACTCTTGCTGAACTTCTAAACCCATCTCATTTGAGCCGACCTTAATGACCATGTGTTCTACTCTGACAAGATGGATGGTTAGCAGCAAGATCAAGCGACCAGCTACAAGTAGTTTTAATGATCTATAATACATGGTTTAATTGTAAAAAATCAGAATTTACGAAATTCAATATTCTTACATCCATCAAAAGCAAAACTTTATTTATTACCACAAGTGAGACACATTCTAGTTAACACTGAAGCAAAGAAACACATATAAAGAATTCATATTAAACAGAAGGGTCAGATAGATCATAGACGTCACATAACACAGTTTTATCTAAATCTATATGCCTAGACCACGACTTATGACATGGCTGTAATTGGAGAAAGACCAGTGAAGAAACTCATTCGAGAAACTTGAGGCACAAGTTCCTCTTCATGTATCTCTTCCTTCTCCTCCTCATCAGCGTCCCAAAGAAATCTTGCATATGAAGCTTGTACATAACTGAAGAAAACAACAAGAACACATCAGCACAAAAGAAGAGAGAGAGAGCTTGATAGGTTAAAGAATCTTTCTTACCAATCATCAGGAGCAGCTGCTACGGCTTGATTAAAGTAAGACTCAGCACGAGATGAATCCTTATGGATCATCCACACCAACTCAGCATACATAGCCAAAACATTCCCATCGTTAGGGTTCACCAGAATAGCTCTCCCGCAATAATACTCCGCTCTCAAGTAATCTTTACGAACCTGTTTTAAATCAAAAAGACCAATCAGCCCTTAAAACACGTCCAACTTTCAGACAAAAGAGTTAAAAAAAAAACAAAGACAAAAAGTGTTACCTCTTTCAAGAACTTAGCGTAATTGCCAAGAAACATCCCGTTTCCAAGGTTTGCTTCAATCATCTTACGATAATGAACGTCAGTACTATCGTTCCCTCCGTCACCATCAGATCCGCCGCCGCTCCTCCCCTTTCCTCCGCCGTGAACACTCCCACCACCACCGTGATTAGCCTCAGTATCTTCCTCTAATCCCCAACTCAACACACAATCGTAAGAAGACGTGCGTATAAGCCCGAAGCCGATACCTTCTTCCACGTCTTCCAACAGAGCAGCACCGCTCAAGAACTTACTCGACGGTGGCTTCGTCGTTGTTAGTTGTCGAAGATCGCTCTCTGACGCAGTTCTTTTCATTCTTCTTGAAGATTCGTCGTTAGAGTGTATAGACATGGGGCTGTAACAGCAAGATGTGGGTGAAGAGAGCGTCAGAGATCTGAGCCGTTGGATCTGGTGAACAGATTCAACGGTCTCGATTTGTGGTGATTCCTTTGGAGTCGAGACATGGACTAACGAGTTGAGAAGTGGAGTCGACGCGCTTCGTAAGAGCATAGTTTTTGATTATACGATTTGGAAGATGAAGAAAAGATTGTAAAGAGTGGGTATGAGAGAAGTGAAGAAGGTGCCATTATATACACTTGTGGGATGCTTTAGTAGTGGAATGTGAAGTAGAACAATCTCAGCCGTTGATTAGCTTTTTTTTTTTAAAATCACGTGAAGGTTTACTTATTTTTTTTGTAAATAATTATATTTTTGTTCTCTCCAAGGTTTTTATTGTTTGATTGGCTGGTTTCTCCAAGTTGAGTGTACCAAAATTATTTTTAATTTGTTTTTTTTTCCATGTATAATTATAGTCCGTTCCTTATGACGACTTAAATTTTTAGTTAAATTCTTTTTGATCAAGAGATTTTTAATTTTAATTTAATTTTTCCCTTTTCTCTCTTTGAAACAAATTATCAGTCTGCAAGAGTTTGAAATTTTCAAAATAAGATTTACTATTGTGTTAAGAAAAAAGATTTGCTATAAGTTCCTGGAACATCATTTGTTCTGAAGTTTTTACCATGAAGAGCTAAAACGATAAAGTGTATTACATATTGTTCTTAGCTTAGCTAAAGAGTTTTCTTTACCAATTTGTTTTATGTGGTTATTCGAGCGTAAAAACGTCTTTAGAAAACACTACAATAGTGTTTGATAATCTTATAATCATACTTGTAACATACATTGTGTTTTCTCCAGCAATGAGTTTACGGTTTACCACTAGGCCCTCACTAGTACACTCATAAGGTCTCGTTTTAGTCGTTACCAATATTTTAAAAAGTACCTTATACCCCTTGGTTCACGGGTAATTTATATCGAAATTAAAAATCTTCCTAGATATGTAGTTTTGGGGTATTATTGGTTGAAGCTGAGAATCGTAGAGGAGAAAAACCATACCATAAAATAAAAATAGTGACAAACGGCACCTACTTCATTTTGGCTCACAACACAAAGGTCACGGAACTGCAAGTGGACGGCAGTAACCAAATATAATTACACGGTCGATACTTCTCTACAGATCACACGTGGTGCCAAAATACACATCAATGCATTATGCACACACTGTTGTTACGTTTGATTTTTAATTTTTAACAATATAATGACGTAGTGTACCAGTAGTACTGTGTACGTCAACAATCCGTAGATGTGTGCAAAACATGCAAATTGTTTTTAAACAAAATGAAATGTAATATGAGTTTCATGTGGGGTGGATGTGTCCCTCTTTGATTGCACGGTTCATGATTAAATGTGCATTGAGTCTGACGATAAAATGGACTATTTGCCACCATAACCATTTATTTTCTTGAAACTTAGACCATAACCATCCTATCTTTGATTTTTGACGGTCCCATTATAAGTTGATAACATGACCTATATTCGTGTTTGTCTTTGGAACTGACTTAAGATAGTACAGTTAGTGTAAATTAAGTTGCATAACGGCACATACTAATTCGATTAACAGTTCTATACGATGCCTCATTAAAAACACTTTCACTCACGTATCATAAAGATGAATAATAGTGTAGAGGTTGTGGGGGTTTTTGCCTTTTTGGGGTAATAAGAAATTAAATGTTCATCTGTGTATGTATAACAAATGGATCTGCAGAGAAAAGATAAGATTTACTATGTTATAACTTTTTGTATTCTACAAAAATAAAATGCAAGTTTTATTTATTATTATATATATACTATAAACAAAGATGTACAAAGTACATGTGAAATATATATTAAGATTTTGATACAATTTAAAAACGGAAAGTATAGCTAGTGTTCAAATTAATTTACATTTCTGATCCAAAACTAAAACAACATGAAGACAACATATCAAATTTAAACCTTCACCTTAGAATTAAAACCCAAGAAACATTGATAGAACGATCAGTCTTCAGACAACCATAACGTTTGACATCATATGGTCCACTTATTAAGATCATGTTTACTTTCATTGGCAGACTATCCTGAACCTTTGAGAAATGATCATGTTCCAATTATTTATACACAAGTGAATAATTGAACAAGTTATCCATTTATTGTTTTGTTGTTTGCTATGAAAGAAACACAATTATCAATTACTATCATTCATCTTCTCCTCTATATTAATTGGTTAAAATATCAGCAGAAAAGTAGAAACTACAAAATAAAAAAGGGCTGCGTCAATTATTGATGAGGTCATTCTTTGGAATCAAGCTATTGATGATTTTGCTCGAGGAGGCAAATTAAAACAAAAAAAATGTATGAAGTAGCATTATGTCCAAAAGTGGAAAAGTCCAACGTATAGAAAGTGAGGGGACCAGGGATATGCTCACTGAATGGCCGCAGTACGGGAGCCACGTGGATAGTGCTCAACGGTGGAGAAAGAGAAGAGGTCGTTGTCGTGAAGGTCTTCGTCTTCCACATATCTACTTGCTTCTAGTTCTTTGTATTTGATTCGTTTTGACTTGGTGTGCTTTCACTTTTATATTATTTTCTGAAAAATTGCTGTGGTGGTAACATGAGGTTATCTGACTACATGGTATTGGTTTCAGAAACGTTTTTTTTTTTGTCGACGTTTCAGAAACGTTTAGATATACAGTAGTAGTTGTTGCCATAATGTAGTTAAGTGTTGAGAAAGGAGTTAGTTTGCACAAATTGACTTTGAAAATAGATGGTATTATATGGCTTTCCTTTGTTTGAATTAATGATTTGCTTTTAATTTCTAATTTATTTTTCAAAATATTTCTTTAGACTCACAAATAATAACATTCTGTATTCATTACAAAAATTTAAAACAGTTTTATACCCATTTTTTTTTGTCAGTTTATACCCATATTAATTCGAAAGATAAACATATGTAACAATTAATATGCAAAAGCAAAGAAAGTGATTTATTAATAATAAGTTGAATAGAAACTTCAATACTTTTTCAAATGCTGAAGCAAAATATGTTTCAAAGATAAACTGAAAAAGCAATACACTCAAGCATGTCATATATATCTCGTTGTTCATGTCATTCAAGGCGCAAGCGGTTCTAGAAGAGCCTACAACTGACAAAAGTAAAAGTGTTAAGATATACGATGATGTTTCACCTTACCAGAAAACATAAGAAACTACAACTACAACTCTGGAAAATTAAAAGAGAAATGTTGATCAACTTACGAAGTTCCTTGTTTGAAAAGAACTGATGCAAGACCTGCCCTCCATCCGAAAATTGTTGTTGGTTCAGGCCTCTTGTGTAAAAGAGGCGCCAGACCAGCAGATACTACCAGACTAGGCAGCTTCACTACTTCCTGATTAGAATCCAACTCAGAAAACCTGTTTTTGAAACAAAAAAAAATAGCTTTCTAGTCGGTTTCTTGTTACTTTGCATTCTGCAAAAGCGTCTCTCCAATCCCATTCCATATTTCAATCAAAAATGAAATTTAAAGTAAGACATGCTCTAACCTCACTTCATTTCAAATTTCATAATGGACTAAACATGAATTTACTTCATAAATAGAGTAATATTTTATTTTATGTTCATTACTCAATTTTTTCACTCCAAATAAAGTAGAAGTGGAGTAAAATCCAAGTTCATTATGGACCTATTCCATTTTGAATGAAAAAATAGAGTAATATATTGGAGATGCTCGAAAAGAAAAAAAAAACAAGAGATCCATTAGAGACAGTCCGAGCATAAGCTAGTGAATCATTGGCCTATAACCTCTAAAATTTTAGAAAAAACTTCACTTATACATAGTCCTCAAAATTGCAAAAAAAAAAGTAAATTAGATAAAACCTTTACTAAACTGTCTATATAGCTCCAAAAATCTCATGACCTATTTTCCATGACAGGACATGTAGTGATATACAATGGTCAAAATACAAACAGAGTTATCTTTGTCCGAACTAGAAGCAACAATCAAAAACAAAATCACTTACAAGGGAGTTGGTATTGTTCCTTCATGAGCGATGGAGCAGTACCCCTGCCTTTGCTTGTGCTTAGGATTGGATGAACATATGACATAGATAATTCCACGGCGTTTCACTGTCTTACAAGACTCACACCTCTTCTTCACTGATGATTTCACCTTCATTCTTATTCCTCACGATGCACTACAACCTAAAATCTTGGATAATCAGTAATACTGAAACATCAATCGCTAACTAGATAAATATAAGAAATAACAGTAGAGATTGAAATCAATAAGAACCAAGATACCTGATAACTCAAAGGCGACAAGGAAGAGGAAGCGATCAAGCAATATCCAAATGAAAAAATGAAAGGGTTTTAGAGTGGAGCCAACACATTTGCAGATTTTAATTATATATTGGGCTTTTATGGGCTTTATTTTTATTTGGGCTATACCCGAAACGAAGATCCGACACGACATTCTTAGAACTAAATGACCGATTAAGAGCTGCGAAGCGTTTGCTGTTTGTATGCTCATTGAATCATCTGGCAGAATAGAACCAGCAGAATGAGTTATCTTGCGAAGGAAGCTAGGGTTCCCTGGCAGAGTAGAAATTAATTTGATCCGATAGTTTTTGGAAGAATAACATAAATTAAATGTAAAAATTTCAAAAATTATAATTACCTATAGTAAATAAAATAAATAATCTTAAAAACTTAACTTGATATACCTGAGAAAATTAATATCGAAATATAATAGTGGAGATTATATCTTAAAGTATGTAAATTTAAATTAGCACTATTCTAATTTTTTGACACAAAAATCAGTCAATTACAATCTAATATTTTGTAGAAACTAATCAAATAGATTTATTAGGAAAAAAATAAACTGGGAATAGTCTAAAAAAATATGGTCATTAAATTGTCTTATCATAAAGTTTACAAATCTATAATCTTAATTTATATAGCCCACAAAATAAGGGTTGGAGCCTAAAAAAAATACATAAACCCTTCCACAAAAACCTTTGTCTGCGGCTGTAAAAAGCAAACTCCTTTTCTTTGTATCTATAATGAATCAATCTTCCTCTATGGAATTTTGGGGTGAGTCTTATCCGGTGAATCACAAGCTGTTTCAGCTTATTTTACTCTTGAAGTTTCTGTTATGTTATCAATAATGGGGGTGATTGGTTCGACTGTGGTTCTAAAAATT